>VWZU01006587.1:1253110-1377597 GCA_013397095.1 Sterrhoptilus dennistouni | reverse complement strand
CGCAGCCCAGGCACGGCCGCTGTGCAGTTGGCAGTTTTCCAGCAGCCACCTATTTACCACCCTCTATAATCACATTATTTACAACACTACAGATTAAGGTATCAAACTCCTTGATGCACCTCCTTGCCTTTCACACCCAGTGGCACCCAAAGCGCTGTCACACACAAGGATGGTCCCCGTTGGGAAGCGGGATTTGGCTGCTGGGACAGACACCTGGGACAGCCAGTACTGCCTGGAGTGAATTTATCAGACGCTTTTCCCGGTGGCTGAGCTGCCCGGCTGGGCTGGGCCCGGCTGGGCTGGGCTGGGCTGGCATCCCACCGTGAGCCTGTGGCTGGTGGGCTCTGGCACGGGGTGGATTCAGTGCTGGCCATCAGCAGCTCCTCTGGAGAGTCACCGTGTGGAGCCCTGCAGAACCAGCTGCCAGCCGAGGTGACAGGGAACTGGGCTGAGTGATGTCCATTCTTAGCTCCCAATGGACTTTGTCTCACCCACAGAGTGCCAGAATAAGAGCTGGCAGAAATGAGTGTTACTGGCATTTGTGTTCAATTCCCGCTCTGCAGGAATTTAGCTCTTCCAGCTATTAAAGACAGTCAGCAATATCCTCAGCACTGCAAATATGTGCAGCCAGTAATTACCAATATCACTTCCCCATCAGACCTGTGGACTGCTGCCATCTACCCCTCCATCCCCTCCACTCCTCCACTTAAAAAAACCTGACCAAAACCCAAACCAAACCAAACAACAAACCATTTTACGTTGCTTGAACAATCACACCATATTGAGACACACCTGGCTGCATTAGTGCTTAAACCACTCCAGCAAAGATGTTGTGAAAGATACTGGTTCGAGATATTCAGGAACGATGGTGAGTAATGGGAATTGCCCAATTCCACAGGCCAGATCCTCAACTGAAGGACTTGACTATGCAGCATGGTCGGCTTTCAGGGTGAGAAGAGCTGAAATGCAAACTGGAAGCTCATATTTCATTCTCAGCCATTCGCCATGGCTGATCTGAGGCCCTCCCCAGCATCACAACCTGGCCATACGCCAGTTATTCCACAGCAGTGGAGTGTTTGTGATTCTGGATGAGTGGACCTGTAGTTCAATTTCCCAGTCATCAGTGAGATGACAGGTCACTGCTCTAGGGGCTTGTGAGAAGCTCTGGTGTGTGAGTTAAGCTGGCCACAAACCTTTCCCTTCCAGTTCTCTCTCATCTGAGGGAACAGACATGTTGACAGTGCCCTGCTGCCAGCAGGGAGAGCAGAGGGATGATGCAGGATATGCCCAGAGGCTGCCTGCTCCCTGTATTGGCACGAGCTGGAGCTGTTGGGAAGCCATCAGCCTGCTTTTGCAGATGCCTTGTACAAACATTTACATTTCTCTGCAGACACCATTTGGTTTTATCTGTGTGCTCAAGCTTTTCTGCTGTAGCCAGCTGGGAGGGAAGAGGGTGATCCCAGACCACACAGAGGTGCGACGAATGCTCCAAGCTCACAGCCCCAAGGAGGATACCAAGCAGGGGGGTCTGGGGTATTCAGCATCACCAGGGACTAAAGGGATGCAAAGACAAGAGGACTCAACACTAGGTAAAGGTCAAGTTGTACTCTTGAACTGTGTCTTACCTCAGAATTGCTTTTTGGGGAGCATTATCCCTCTCTTGGTGCCTCCTGAAGGTGAGCTGAACAACCAGTGATGTTCCCTTTTGCAGGTGGGTGAGAAGGTGACAAAAGGACTTCACATGTCCCATCAGCAAACTCTGCACCAGCAGTCACACCCAGGAATCACCAGGCCCTAAACCTGCCTTTATTTTCTGTCTCTTTTCCACCAGGAGAGGCAACTTAAAAGTTTAAATCTCACTGCGTTTGAATGATATAAAATAAAAACTTTCCAGAAAGCTGAATTTATGAATTTCAGGGGAAATACTGACATCTCAAAATATATTCTTATTCACTATTAGGAGAAAAACTTTTCTGTGAGACAATGACAGAACTGTTCTGTTTCCATGATGTTGAGCCATTTCATTTTGATAATGTCAAAACATCCTAAAATACTGCCTTACGCAAAACAGTAAACAGATTAAGCATTTCAATAAGGCAAAATGAAATTAATTTACACAAGTGAGTCAAAATGATTTGTTTTGACTTCCTCCTTTAAAACCAGTCAAACTACCAGAAACCTGAGATTTCAACACTAACAATACAAGGTAACTCTTCCAGACTGTTTTAGACCAGCTCTTCACATAACAGCCAGACTGATTTCAGCTCCAGCAATAACCATTGTTTTGTTCTGCCCCACATCCCACTCCTCTGGAGGCCTGGGGTGAAGAGCTGAGCACAGTTATGGCAACCCTTGGGGCTGCCTTTGCTGTATTTTCTGCTGGTCCTGTGACTTCACCTGGGCCTGAGCAAGTAAAACTGAATAAGCACCCAGGTGACAGCTCAAAGGAAAATTGTGGCCATCAGAAGCAAGAACCTGGAAAAGGTTCATTGTCACCTCTGTGGAATCACCTGGAGCACATATGGCTGGAGACTGGGCACTTCAGTCACGACTTCTGAAGTTGTACCAAACCAGTCAGTCTGTGTTAATTTGTAATTAGAGTGGTTGATTTCTTGTATTGACATCTCTTTTAAATCAAGCTGTTAGAGTCTGTCTGTCAGCATTTCTGTTCCTCTCTATGGGTACTGCTACCTAAGAAACTTCAGACTGTGCTATTCCAGGCCTCACCTTTCTTTCACAGGTAATTTTCAAGTATTTCAGCTCCTATAAAAGGGCTGAGACTCTGGTTTTTGATGCTGCAACACATTCCCCCTATGTCTTTTCCTCCTGAGAACACAAAAAACCTCTTACCATCTGGCCCAGTTTGTTCCCCACTTTTAAGAAAAGCACAAAACTTCAAATACTGCTTACAGCTCCCACAAACAGCAAGGCCAACCAGCTACAATGCAATGGAGACTCAAAAAAACTAGAGAAAATTTTATTTTCACAAAACCAATCTGCAGGCAGCCTGGCTCCCTGCACCCATCACAGAAGTGCCACTGTGCCATTTTGACAGGGGAAGGACCCTCTCTCTGACATTTTGTTTTCCATCTCCCCTGGCTGTGGGTTCCCCAAGGTGCCCATGCACCACCTCCCCTGTCTGAGCCCCGTGCTGGGGCATTAAATGGTTTCTCCGTTTATCTTCAGAAGGGATGGCAAGAGAGAGGCACATAAAACATTCACTTAGTACATTTATGCCAGGTAACCCCTCCCATCAGCCAGTCTGGCCTCCCTTGGGCAGTTGTAGGAAGAACCACAAAGGTCCAGAAATATTTTTCCCAGTCTGCCCTTTCAGAGCGGCTTTTTCCAACTTCAACACTGTGTTTTACTTTTCAGGTTATTTCTTCCTGACCCCATCAAGTAGTGCCCTGAAAACACAAAAACAGATCAATTTAGAGATGACAGTTTTAATTCAAACCATAATCTCTGTTTTTATAAATGTATCCTCTCTAAGTTTCCTGGTTGTTTGCATACTAAATAGCCTGTCTTGTTTTCACTTTGCCACCTCTTTGTATTATATTATTTTTACAGCTGACAAGCACTGTTAGACTGTGAGAATGCTGCAGTGTCAAAAGCAGATTGAATTTGCTGATTGCTGGAGTTCTTTGTGCTGCTCACACAAAATTCCTTCTTTCCTCTATAATACATCTGTTGTTTGTATATTCGATAAAGTTAATATCTGTGAAATCAGTCATTTCCCCCAGCTCTAAATTACACTGCAACAGACAGAAGATTGACTTCATTGTATTGACAAGAAAGAACTCTCAACACTTATTATTTGTGGGGACTTGGAGAGATTATAAAAGCACACAGAATGGCTTTATCTGGGGGGTGTATTTCTGTAAAAGCTGATAAGGTGATGTATGCACATTAATGTGGGAATAGTTTTTAACAAACTTCTACCTTTCTAATATTTTTGAGAGGAAGAAATAAAAAAATAGCATAAATCAATACATCATCCCCTTCCTCTCTTCATGCCAGTATCCTCTTTAACACCAATCTCATGTGCAGTATTTATGTCTACATAAATAATTCAGGAACCAATTAATCCAATTCTTTTATAATTACCTCTTATAATGGCATACAGCCCAAATCCCAGCAGCTTAATTGCTACTTAATGGAGATATTTATGACACCAACAACTAGTAAAGAATATAGGCACTCTCACTTATGTCAATTAGGGACAGGGCTTAAGCTGCTTAACTCCTGATTTGGATTTCAAACACCTCTGAAGTCCTGGAATTTGAAAGCACACAGGTTTTCACTTTGGAGCAAGAGGCTGCAGCTCCCCTATTTCACATGTACAAGTGTTCAGGAGTCAGCCCTCACTTGCTGCAAGGTGACAACCCCCAAGTGCTGCCATTTCCCCAGTGCCTCAGCGCTCCCAGCAGGGCTCTGCTGGATTTTGTCTCTTTAGCAGATGTGACCATGTTTGCCCAGGCTGGCTTCACACACCGTGGGTGTATGAGCACAGATCACCCTGAGCTCAATCCCTGAGCCTTGCTCAGGATGTGGAAGCAGCCTGGATACTGAGGGTGTCTCAGATGGGATTACTGGGATGCACTATGGATCCTGCCCCCATGAACCACCCTCAGCACCAAACTGGACACTTCACTGAAGGACACCACTCAAACAAGGGACAGCAGAAATGTGGAGGTCTGGGAATGTCAGGAGTGAAAATTTCCTGTGTCTTGATTTAGAAATCAGGCTCTTCTCGCTTCAGCTTAGCAGGCCTGGAATTTTCCCAGCTAATCCCTTCAGAAAAACATGTGAGAGAGAAGCCTTGAAAAAGGAATGAGTGTTTAGTGACCTACCTAATTTTGTATTTGTCCTCAAGTGAGGAGGATATTTCCTGAGCACAGTGTGACATGCACTGCCTGCTATAAAAGCATCTTGTGAGGTTGTCTCACATATCCCTTGAAATAATTCTTGAAAATAGGAGAGCATTCCTTGGAATTCCTGTCGGGGATGTTTTAAGCAACCTTTTACAAGATCAGCCAAAAAAGGCACCAATATTGGGGTAGACAGAGGCAATGTGGTGTTTTTGAGAAGGGCTTTATTATCTGCATTCAGCTGCATCAACCTGTTTTGCCTCAGCCCCAGAAACCCTAAAGTTAAGGCAGGAAAACACCCACAGGATTTAGGCACTTTGGATTCAGGGGATTGCATTTAGTTCAACCTGAATGTATTTTTGATTGATTTAAGGGAAAATAAACAGTTCCTAAATGAAAAATGAACACCCAAGATTGGCTGGCACAGGTTTAAGTACACTCACAGAAAATCACTCCTACCGATTTTCCCTTTGTTACTAAGTTCTAAAATGTTAATGGCTTTCAACTTGCAAAAACATAAATGCTCAGAAACTTTGTCCTGTTACTTGTAAAGTGCATTGCATCAAGGAGTACTTGGTAATTAGAGGGAATGTGCATTTAAAAGCTTAAGAATACAGCTTCTAACTGAGAGTCACTTAGTTTTTATGATTGCTTTTATTTTTACAAGCAGCTGAAGACATCCTCTGAAGTCTTAAACTTGTCCTAATCAAATGTTTCAGTCAGTGTATTTTCATGAGACCTGGCAAATTTGTTCAATTATGCTGCTATTAATGGTGGATATTTATGCATTAGGATGCAAAGAAGCGACTCCTACAACTAACATTTCTCTAAGGAAAGTTTTGTAATTACACCAAGAGATTGGGAATTGGAATTCCTGGGTTTCTGCTGAGCTGTGGGACAGACATAATGTGGGACAGACATAATTATCCACTGAGGGCACAGTAATGTTTCTAAGGAATTATTGTGAATATATTTGATAGAAGGGTGACTTTCTTTGGCATTTAATCCCTTCACCTGCAAGCTCACTCCAGGGCACGTTACTGCTGCAAGATTCTTAGAGATCCTCAGAGCAGTTTTATTGTGTTTATGGCTGGTTAATGAGTTAATCCCTTTCTCTCCGACCTGGGTCACAAATCTGAGAAGCTGATTTTGAAGCAACAACACTGGATAAGAGGTAGAACAGAGAAGTTTATGAGGAAATCAGAGAGAAATTGAGTTGTTACTAAAGGTGTTTTCAAATACCTTTACTTTGTTTACAAAGACCTTTACCTTCAAATGCTTTTTATTTGGGGAGAGGATTAATTTTTTTCTGGATCATCCAACTTTTTAGAAGGAAAATAAAATCACTACTGCTCCAAGACCCAAAGACTGAAAGCTTCTCAATTTCTAATACAATCATAGAGATCTATTTGTTCAATAAAAAAGAAGAACATCTGACCTTCCTGCTGCTGGACCCTTCATCCCCAGCATGTGATGAGCAGGCAGGGCAGACAGGCAGTAGGATGCCCTGGAGAACAGGAGGCAGCAGAGGTTTATTTCTAGAGGAAGAACCTCTATTTCTTCCTGTCCCCAAGGACAAGGCTATGAACAGTTCCCTGGAGAGTCCCATGTCTCCCAGCATTGTAGGCCTTGCTTGTTTCTCTGGTGAGAACTTCATCACCAGTGGTGCCACACCAGGGTGATGCTGGACCAGTACAGACTTGGGGGGTTGCTGCTGATCTCCAGGGTCTTCCCTTGCCCTGGGGATCAAATACTCAGGAAAATTCAAGATATGGGAACAAAACCGAGCCCTGTCAAAGCCTCTCATGAAGAAAGGGAAGAATCCCATGCCAGGACAGCCTCTGTCCTAGGATAGCTCTCGAGTGGTGTCCTCTCTGGTCTGCCACGTGCCAGGTGGGCAGCCCAACCTTTGGCTTTTGGATGTGTCAGTTGTAGCCTAGAGTCCAAGGATCTGTTGGGTTGAAATTTCCTATTGAAACAGCTCTATCTGGCTGAAACATTCCACAAAAGACTTTGCAGAGAAGGATATTTTATTCAAAGGAGTGTCTTGAGTTTCACAAGTGCCCTGACTTTGGTGGAAGGAGTCTCCTCTCTGAGCTGACGGTGATTTATCTGCTCTATTAAACCCAGTGACAAAGCCCTGGTGCTTTCAATGGGACCAGAAATTAGACTGTCTGTGAAAAGGCAGGAATGGAGGTTTCACCTCAGTTGCTCTGATTTAAATGCAGAGAAGCTCTTGTGGCTCCTTTTGTGTTATTTCAGCTCTAAAGGAACAGAATGGGGAGCGGAGCTGTGCCATAATTGCCTAGGGCTGAAACCAGCAAATAGTGCAAGCAAAAATATTTTATCATGGAATTCCCAAGTATATTTGGGAAACTACTGATTCATTTCTTAGAAATTACATAATTTCTTTTCATTTAATGATAACAAATCCAACAAAATAAAAACAACAACAACAAAACTCAAAACAAAACAAAAAAAACACCACCACAAAAAAACCAAACCAACAAACAAAAATACCAAAAAAACCACCCCAAACCCAAAAAAAAACCCACCAAAAAATCCAAAACAACCAGCCAAACAAAATCCTTTGCCACTTCTCACTTACATTAAGAACATACTTACCTGGACATCTCTTTCTTTTTTTCCTCATATTTCTCTCAAGGTACAACTCAATCAACAATAAATACCTACATTTTATCCCCTGTATTTAACAAATAAAATTCTATGGTAATTTCACAATCAACAATGCCTCATGTTAGGAATTCCATTATTAAATCTGATTGAATATGATTAAATATGGCTCATGCTTTCCAAAATGGGTTGCATGATGGATTTAAATGAACTCATTAGTGGTTAATGCAGCAAAGTGCTTTCTAAATGCTAATGTTTGGCTGCCTTTGGCTCGTTAATTAATTTGAAGATTGTGTAATTATGGGAGCTTTCGATTAGCATATGTCTCTTCTTTTTATTCCCAAACAACAGTTGTTTGTGTGTAACTATTGGAAATTCAATTATATTTATAATAAAAATAGGACATCAAACTGCCCAAACAAGCACACTCTGCAGGGGAACAGCATCTTTTCCTTTAAAGTCTCCTTTATTACTGTTATTTTCAAAAAGAACATGGGCTCAGCAGCTTTCTGTCAGCACAGAGAAGGGAGAGCAAAGCACATGGCATTGCCAGATAATTACACACCCCTGAAGAGCTGTGCTGGATGAGTGAGGGCTGAATACAGCTTGGGAAGAAGCAGGAGCAGAGCCTGGCTTGTTTCCTCTCTTTCTTCCCTCCCCCTCTTTCCTTTTTTCAAATTTATTTATTTTGTAGTTTGCTTTTAAAGGCCAACAAGCCTGAAATGAGGCAGTAGGGCTGGTCTGTGTGTGCCAGGACAAGCACAGCCCTGGGATCCTGGTGGGTGTGCAGAGCCACAGATTCCAAGGATTCTGCACCACCTGGAAAAGCAACACCTGTTAAACTCTGCTGGTATTTTGGGCAATGAATGCACTGGCAGCTCCATTTTAAATAACACCACAAATGGACATGAAGCAGAAATAGGCTCTTGAGCAGATATTAGGCACAAGGATGGGGCTATAAATATGACAGAAACAGAAGGGGACCAAGTATTGCAGTCAAGGCTTGTGTCTGTAACAGAGATGGGTTAAAAGAGCTGTGGGCTCATGAGTGATACTCCAGGGATAACCCATGTCCAAGACTCTGGGAGCTGTAAGACTCCTGGGTGGAAGAAGGAAAAAAGAGCTGAACCTCCTGGAGACATTTTGAATGACAGCCACTAAAAATTTAAATCAACTCCCTCAAGCATTTCTCTCTTGCTTTTCAAAGGCACATCTGATTTCTCTAACAAGTCCCATGGTTGTCTTCCCAGCACACACTGAATTCACATCAGTCCTTATCATAACAGGAAACTTGTTTGTCATCAATAGATTTTGTTTCCACTAAGTATGAGGTTCTCTGCTGTAGTTACCCAGGGCCATACACAGCTGGATGCAGTAGTATCACAAGTGTAAAAGCCAGGAAAACAAACCTGGGGATTCATTAGCATGCACAGCACTGCCTGAAAGGAGCCTTTCTCTGCCAGCAGCTGCAAGAACAGCAAGGCATTAACATATGGAAAAATTAAGCCAAATAAGTAACTACTGCATTTTCTAGTGAAACAGAACAACTTCATTTTCTTAGTCAACTTGTATCTCAAAAACATCCAGTGTGTGCATCACTTATATAAATCACCTGATGACTGTGGTTTTTATATTGCTATTAACCATGGATGCTCATCCTCTGCACTTCTATATGGATATATATTATTTAAAAATTAGCAACTAGGCATGATTTAATAGCACCAAAACCTCAACACCCTCACCACATCTTCCTTCAAGGGAAAAAGGCAAGGAAGGAATGATTATGAAGCAAGACCTGTTGGCTGGGCTGAACCACTGCTGCTTCCAAAACCAGAACCCCTCATCCATTCAGATGCCAGAGAGCCATGGGACGTAATGGCCTGTACTGAAATGTCACCTCCTAAGGCAGCTGGGAAAGTGAATCACTGATTCAGCAGCTGACTGAAACCAGAAGATGCAGGAATAGAAACAGGCCAGGGAAGAATAGTACTGGTGAAGGGTGCAGGGATAGGATACTAACAGGAAAATCACCAGGGCTTTAGCCAGTTCTCTGGAGGGGAAGGCAAGGAGTGAGGAGGAAGGAACCAGGCTCCCAGGCAGCTCCTGCCACCTGCAAAGTCTCTTGGGCTGATGAAAAATAAATGAAACAAAACCTAAAACATGCACTTCAACCATGGCCCTGGCACTAGGAAAAGGTGTAGCACAGTTTAACAGGCCAGCAGCAAAAATTACAGAAAAGCAGTGGATTATCATGCAAAACTGCAAACATTGCCTGAGGTTCCACCAAATGTCTGTAATCAATGTTTAAAGCCAAAGTCACAGAGATGGGGGCTGGGATTTTTTTGTGCTAAAATTGCACTGAAGTTCCCAGAGATTTGGCTGCTGAATTTCACCCAGCCACCCTAGAAATATGTGTAATTCCAAGAGGGAAAAAGCCTTCACCCTTTTGGAGTAAAACATCTATGGGTGAGAGAGACAAAACACTGCACTGCTCATATCCCCTCTCTGTTGCTGGTCAGGAGACTGCTCTGCTGTGAATCACACCTTCAATCCTGTTCTGTGCCACAGAGAGCCAGGACAGGGAAGAGCCAGCATTCCTGCAGGACAGACTGATGCAAGGAAACAACAGGAAGGTCTGGAAGTGCACAGCAGCCAGCTCCAATATCCAGCTGTGCCTGTGGAAGTCTCCCTGTTGCTCTGCAAAGCTGACAGCCTGGTACTGTTCCTGAAATCCTAACCTTTCCCTGCATCCCCCACACACCCACACAGACACCTGCACCTGCTGTAATTCCCTTTGGAAGAGCACTCCATCCACCCTTCAGCTGGAAGGATCACGATCCCAATGCATCAGCTCTTTTATCTGCCTTTTCATCTCCTTTTTTCCACCCTTGAGACATGCTCCATCTTCCCTTCTGCAGACAGGGAAGGCCTGCACACCATCATTTACTCAGCGGAGGACAAATCTGACAGGCTAATCTTAACTTCTTAACAGCTGTGTTTATTTACTTAAGTAGTAAATTGTTTCCTCTAAAGCACAGAGGGATTGGTTTGAACAGACACACATCTCTGCAGTTGCACATGCTTTCTCTTGAAACTACACATTTTTCTATCACTGAAGTATCTGAATTAAAGGCAATCTTGGGATCTGAGCTTTGTTTTAATGACTGCTCTGGCTGCTGCTTTGTATCCAGGGGAAGCCAGGCTGGAAGTGCAGTAAATTGGCTTGCAGGAAGTGGGAAATAATAACACCACTTATGCTCTGAGTCTGACTGACTACACTTGCTCCCATTCCAAGACTCTTTTCTGTTACCCATTTGTAGCTCAGCTCGGTTTACATGAGCAATTCCAACTCCACATTGCCCTTTCAGCCTCTCTCCACACTCACCCACACAGGATAGTTCTGTACAAGCAGCATCACTCGAGGCCAGAAGAGCTGCCAGGACACTTCAATGAGTCACTCACCCACACCCTGAAACTTAAAATCCAGCCCTATTTGTCCAGACCAAGCTGGTTTTTATGTTTTCTGGAAACAGCTCTCAAAAGATGGTGAGTCCTGCTGGGACAGCAGCAGCTCCTGAGCTTGCAGTGCCCTGTGGATGCTCCTACTCACAACAGACTGTGACTGCTGAGCCTGTACAAAACACAACTCCTGCCCTAACACTGGGAGAAGGAAACAAACCCTAAATCTCACAGCTTACCCTGAACCAAGCACTGCTGCAGCCATCCCAGCTGGAATTGCAAGTTTTAGAAAAGAGAGGAGATGCAGAAATCTAATGGGAAAATAGCACATCCTTCCTGCTCAGCAGCAGTGGTAATTTCTTAATATTAATGAACATGTACCATTGATATATGATCCTGTGCTAATAAAATCTGCTCTTCTGGCATCCACTTCTCCTTGGGGATATGGAAGCAGCTGAAAATACAGCACACACCTACCCCCTTCATCACCACTGGGACTTCTGGATCTTTAAAACTCCTTCCTCTCTCCAACAGAGCTGTAAAAGAAGATGCATTTTCTCTGTACTCCCCACGGCAGCAGCAGTCTCAGTTGAGCAATGGCCTCTACTTAGTCTGCAGGCACTTGGGGTTTTCCAGTTCTAAAACATGGTATGTGTTTAAAGCTTTTTATTCACAGTAGATTTGGATATTGTTGCATCCTTGTATTTAAAAGAAGTCCTTCATCAGACAGTGGTCAGAAACCAGGAATATGTGGGTCTCCATGAGACAGAAGCAGCCTTGTCTGAAATACATTTTTATCGTGTTAAAAAGCATTTACTGCCCAAAAGCATGTTTAATATAGAGCAGCTAAATTTTTTTCTCTCTTCCTTGTTACTATTACTAGTGTCTTAATAGATCACTGGAGCATTTCCTGAATTCACTTTCCTGTTTTATTTCAGTGCAGACCCTGCTTCCCAGGGGTCTTTCTTCACTCCCTCTGTTTCTGGAACATTTCTGTCAGTGCTGGTTTGGGAGCAGGGTCCCAGGTGGAACCATGGGCAGATACAACCCTAAGCCTGGTCCTCTGTCCTGTTTTAGGGAAATTTTGAGTTTAATTCCTAGCTTTGCCACAGACCTACTGGGGCAGCCTTGGACAAAAACCTGTCACTAGCTGAAAACCAGGAAGGGGGAACAACACGAAGGTTGCAGAAGGGAAAAATGTTGTTTATGTAAAACTTCCAAAAACCAGAGAGGTCCTTCCTGGGACATCAGCAAAGCAAAAACCTATAAATTACTGAGCTACTTCTCTAGAGTTATTATAGCAGAACTGCAAAACCAGAAATCTTATTTTGTTTTCAGTTTCTCCCTGCCTTGTTTCAGAGACTGTATTTCTTCTAAACAAGATTCTTATTGCAGTATTCATTAGATTGTCTGTCAAGGAGAGCAGCTGGTGTTGATGAATTGATTAAGACACTCTGAGGACGGTTCAGCTTAAAGAAGAAAAGACACAACAGATTTCAAAGATGTAAAAGGCTGCTGTGAACAATAAACAGCTTTTTTTCTCCCCCCACATTCAGGGTGGACAAAATGAAAAAAAACCCACCAAACAGAAGATTCAAATTAGAGAGGAAAGTGCTTTACTATTAAGGTTATTGCAGTATTTAAACAGGAAAGCCTTGGAGAGCAGCCTGGCAGGACCAGGCATGTGCAGCTCCTTCACTGCCAAGGGTCCTTCCACACCTACAACCTCAGACATTTCCCCTCACCTTCCTCATCACTTGGTGACTCCCATTATTTTCTAACAGAAACTCCAAGAGCAAAAGCATCCCCCTTTACTCTGCTCATTTATAAGTCCTCCTAGAGAAAGTGGAATGAAATGGCTGAAGAGCTGGTCAGAACTCTTGGGATTCCTATATCCATGTAAAAAGTGATCCACCTGCAAATGCAAAGTCACAATGTGCTGATTTCAAACTAACAGAGCACCATGGGCGCAGATTTCTCATCCTTATTGTTTCTTATTGTCCAATTCAGAGGCACAATTTACCTGCAACTAGAAAAGCATTTGATGAAAACACTGAGTCGATTTATGCATCCAGCCAAGCAAACAGTAATAAGCCAGAAGATAAATGGGTCAGCAAGTATTTCACTCTTGAATGCTCAAGATAAGAAATCATATACCTAAAGCCCAAAATTGGAGATCACTCACTGCCCAGACAACAGCACCAAACTACACCTCTGTACAGCTGACATTTCCAAGAAGTATTGGAGAATTCCCTGCTTGAACAACACACAGGGAAAAGTTATAATTTGTTCCCCATGAAAACTATATTGAATGATTTTCCCATAGAATTAGCTGCAGGAACTGGACAGAAATAAATAGACAAAAATAATAGAATATTTAATTCAGCATACACAGCAAGTTTTACCCATCTGAGCCTGAGATGGTAAACAACACAATTGCAACAAACTACACAAACTCCTACTTCTGTGTCTTGGGAATTGGCTCCTGGCTTCAAATTACTCACTGCTAGAAAGCAGTTTGTTCCTATCCACCTAATCAGCACCTGATTTTACTGCAGTGTTCAAGCAAACTGAAGACAGATGGGCTGCAGCAATAGAAAGGGAAAGAACTGCAAAACTTTCAAACAACTATTTAAGAAGTGAACTAAATGCAATTCTTCACTCTTGTCCTGTGGTGGGAATTTGCTACTTCAAAAACTATTCACTTATGAGAAATTAAGGGATTTGTGTCAAAATTACTGTGGCTTCCAAGTGATATGAATACATGGTTATTGTGCCATTAAAAAAGGGTGTTTTTCCATATTTAAAAAGCAGAAAGCCCCAGTACAGCCCAAGTCCAACAGCCAGCAGCCACTGTGCTCCAAGTGGCTTCTGAAACTGTAAATGATGCAGCAGCAGTACAACCCCCTGAGCAAGAAAGAGGCATTGGAGACCCAGTGCAGCTTTGGAGAGCCCCCAGCCATGACTTAACCCCCACCTGTGCCCCTCTACCTGGCATTTATTAAAGGCAGGCCCCACACCTTCAGATATTCTTGTCAGCAGAGAACATTTGAAGCAAGGACAAAGGTACAAATTAAACTAAACGGAGCCTGCAGATTTCATGGTTTCCACCAGGGCTGAGACAACACCTAAGGACCAAAAGGTGCCTCAGGTTTGTGGTATGAGCACTTCAGCACAGTGGCTCAGGAAACTTGATCTTTAATGGATTTTTGATATGTCAGAATAAAAAATCCTTCATCCATCAACATCTCTTTTCAGAAGTGCTCCCTTAGGTCTGCTTGCACTGAAGTAATTGGGAATTTCCCATCAGCATCACTGTGAGCTGAGCCCTTTGATTCACTAATAGGGAAGGCTCAGTTCGAGCTGTCACCAGTCCAATGGAGTCTTGAAAATGTTCAAGAACCTGTAACCCAGAAAGCTCAAAATATAGCATTCTCAAGGTTAAAATCAGGGCACTCAGCATCCAGAAAGAGTTAGAAAAACTCTGTGGAAAAAAAAGAAAATAGTCTGCTGAAAGTACTCAACCTCTATTGAGATGTCTGGACATTTTTTTGAGTCCAAAATCCTGACCTGGTAACTGAAGAATTAATCTGGAAGCAGAACATCTTCACATGACATCTATTAAGAAAACCTGTCTTTATTAATCCTTCAACCAAGCCTTTATGGCACCAATTTTCAGTTAGTCAGATATCCATGAAAGACCCTGCACTGCAGAACTCCTGGGTCAGCTTTCCTTAAGGATAAAATACTAACTGGGGCATCATCATTCTCTACAGAATCATCAATAAATTCCTCCCGAATTATTATGCCCTTACAGCTGCCCTGTGCTGACATCAGCAAACCAAAGATATTGCTTCAACTTCCATTAAATCATTTCCCTGTGAGGGAGGGAACACAGACTTTATGAATACCTGAGACCACAAGCTCCTACACAGTTATAAGAATGAGGCTCTAACTAAACTCCAAAGGGAAGATTTGGGAAGGAGTGGAATAAGGCACCTACCTGGAATGGTGTCTCCTCTTCACAGGATGGATCTGGCCATCACTACCATGTGAGAGCAACATGTACATAACAGAACATTGCTCTGTTGGTTCCTGCATTTGCACTAATGAAATACCAACTCACAGCCTGTCTCAGAACTGTGAAACTGCTCCAACGCTGCTGCCTCAAAATCCAGGTGATGCAGAAATCCTGCAATGCACTTGGGACTTCAGCTGAAGGGAAGGTAAGACTGGTTTTACACTTGTAAAACAGAGTTCCTCCTGTTTTCAATTCATTACAGGCACTTCTCAACAGCAAGTTTCAAAATATTTTGAATCAATTTTGACAGCATTACTGAGAAAGCTACTGCTTTTGGATATAGAGCAAATCAGCAATCTACAAGAAAAAGCAGCAATTTCACCATAAAGTTCTGGACACATTGTAAAGAAACTGTCCATGTTCCTTCATTCAGATTAGGACATGACCCACAATTCTAAAGGAATTAAATCATTACATGCATGATGGATGTGTGCTGTTTCACATTGAATCTGAATGGTTTCACACATCTGGAATACAGGAACACAACATTGCTCTGCACAACCAGAGTCGCTCTGTAACACCAGATCTCCCCAACGTGAGATTCCATCACCAGGGAGGAGCTGCTCCCACGCCTCCAGAATCTTCCACACAGCTGGGCTGCAGCTGCAAGCACCACTGGACTCTGCTCCTGTTCCACAGGTGTAGGGGTGAGGGGAAGATGGAGCATGTAAAAAACGAAATAAATCAGTTCCCCTAAATGGAGCAGCAGGACAGGGTGGCAGGGGACAGTGTCAGTGTCACAGGATCTGCTGTGTGCTCACAAAGATCCTACAGCCACACAGTGCAGCTCCTCCTGCTGCTGTTTGCACCTTGTCTTAACGTGAAAATGTGCCAAACTAAATATTAAAAATAGTGTTTAAGTCTGTCACTTCCCCCGCTTAATGATCTGCAAATCTTCCATCCCAAGCGTGTAAAATTACTGGTATATAACATTCAGCCAAGGTAATATCAAAATATATTTTATTCTGGACCTCTTTCAGATCTGATTCAAATTACAGTTGTCAAAGCAATACAATGCAAAGGGAAACTGCAACAGAAAATGTGCCTAGAAGGGATATAAGGGCCTTGGGGACAAATCATTGTGATGTAGAACCAAAATACATCATAAAGTGTAATTAACATGGTCCAGGACAGTATAGAACATCTATATCAGTCTTCTTTAGACAATAACCATGAAAACTGAACAATAAAAGTCCTTTAAACAAGTACAAAAAACTGTCATGGGCTGATTTACACTTTTACAACAGTTGTAGTTTAACTGGATAACTGAAGAAATGATGCAGACATTTTAATCCAGTGCTATAGGTAGGCTCACAGAATTAGACCCAAAGGATTTGTAACTCCAAATGAAACCATTACAACTACAATGTCAATGTCAGGAGAGAGAGAAAATTACTTCTGTATTCTAGAATTACTGTTCTGCACACTGCAGTCTGTTGAGGACAAGATTGCAAAGTACACTGGACTAGCAACAACATGCAGACTGTTTTCTTGTATTTACCCACAAATGTCAAAAAACATTATGAAGTAAAAATGAATGATTATTTAAAAATTAAAAAAAAAAACAACCAAAACAAAACAAAAACATGCCTCAAGTTATTGTCAAGCTTCAAACTTAAAGGCAGAGAAAGCAAATTATGCACTCAAAACTACTGATCTGAAGCACTATTAACACTAAATCTGCAATCCACTCGAAACGGCAGATTTTTCCTGCTTCGTCTGCCTCCCACCAGACTGACAGTGAAGACAGTCACACTTTCACAGCTCGTGGTATTTCAGAGCTTTCTCTAGAGGGAGAAGTGAGGACTGCTCCATGTCTCTCTCCCTACGGAAAATGTCAGGGATCTCGATGGAGATTTACTGCTGTCTCCCGAAGCCGTATTTGCTTCTAACATGCCACAATGTTGCTTCTGCTTTCTTCAGGCGTCTGGAGAGGGTGGAAGTGGATCCCACCGGGGAATGGCTCTACAGGGCTTTGGGAAGGGAAGAGCTACCCTGCTCACCAGCCAAAAAAAAACAAGGAACTGGGCTAAATGTGGCAGGCCCTGCTCTGGCAAAACCCCAGGGACAGCGGGGGAGCCTCGGTTCAAGGGGGATGGTGGCTCATTTTATCCACACTGGGGTTCAGCATGGCCCCGGCGCCTCCAGCGCTCACCCTGGCAAGGGTTCCTCGTGAAGTGACAGACAGGGGGATTTCTGCTGAAGTAAAAATCGGGTCCCAAGGCTCTTTGCTGAACAGACAAAACCAGACAACCTTGTATTTACAGGCTGAAACCCCCCAGTTTTGCAGTGGTAATGAATCTCCTTCCCGCAGCAGAATTAAACGTGTTTTGGCTGCTGGGGTCACCTGCCGGCACGGCCGCCCTTTGCCACCCACTGCTCTCCCTAAACACAAAGGACATTCCCAAGGTACAAACGCCCCATCAGACGCCCTAGCATGAGGTAAGCAGTGTAAGGAAAAAGGAGTGCTTTTTAAAATGAAAAAAAATCAATTTAAATCGGTAGAAATCTTTGGCCTTTCTCTCAAGATGCATTAAAGTGTCACAAAATCAAGAAACATGCTTCGAAATGCCATGTCGTTCTGACTCTGGTAACTATTACCTCCCCCTCCACCCAACCCAGAAAAAGAGGCACTTTTAGTGTTTCATATAAGATTTCCAATCATCTAGTAGACATGCTAAATAACCCTGCACAATGGTAGTCCCAGAATAAACTCAGTTTATCAACATTACAAAGAGTCTAAAAAAGCTTTTATGAAGACCTAGATATTCTCTTAACTACACTAAAAAGTCCACTGGTTGGGAATCTTTACATCAATTTAAAAATGCAGAAAAAGGTAAAGTAAAAATAGAAAAAGACGAACTCTACAGAAACCTGGATCTGGTCATGCAAAAATGAGAAACGGGATTCCGAGATGGACGCACAGAAAGACAGCGAACTCAAGAGCAGTTCATTTCTTATCCCATCATTAATTCTGAACCCAGCTTTCCCCCTTCCTTTTATCCTCTGTTTGGATATTTGCCTGTTATCGTGTTGAACCGGTAAAAATAGGAATGACTCCATCCATAAGACTGAGCATGGACGCACACGCCACACAAAGTCAGAGCCTTGCTGCCATTTGGCTTCCCTTTGAAAGGAGCAATCAGGACAGTCCACCCCAGCCTGGAACACTTTGTGCTATAAGAGACAAGTGATTGACATAATGGCTCTGCGGTGGTTTTGTCTGGTTTTGGGGTGACAGGGTGGCAGGACCCGGCGCGCAGCGGCTCCAGGCGCACGGGAGCAGGAGCAGCACTGTGGCATGCGAGGCTGGACAGCTGGACACTATGGCCAGAGCTCGGCTCGGGGACACTGGCTGGGGACCCTGGCTGGGGACACTGGCTAGAGGACACTGGCCTGGCCCCAGGGCAGGGGGCACTGCTGGCCCTCACCGGGGCAGGGGCTCTGCCCGCGCACCCGGAGCGCTGGAGCCGATGGAGCCGACGTTCCTGCCAGATCCACACCTGACAGCCCTGGCCTGAAGCTCTGCTGTTCTCTGTTTCTGACTGTGTGATGCTATGCTGAAGCAACTAGAATTACAACCAAAACAGCTGATGATTGAGAAAGAGAAAAATGGCAATACCCTAAAAAACATGGCTATGTGATTTTTGCAGCTATGTCACAGAATTCCACCACAATTGTTTAGGTTGGCTGAAAGAATCATCCAATAACTTCTATGAAAATGAATAAACTGTCCATATTAAAATACAAAAGTACTATCAAGAATCACTTCTGACTTTCAGATTTAAATTCAGTGCAATTGACAAATGCATTGCTAAACGAAAAATGCAGCTTAAACATACTCAAAACATTTGTGTCTATTCCTGGGAGCACAGTTTAAAATTATTGCACAGAATTTTTTTTTTTATTTTTATTTTTTTTTCATTAAATGACAGAGGTCAGCCACAGTCATGGACCTCCAGCAATAAAAGCAATATTTCAAGTGCCAGACACTCATTATATTAGGTTTCCTACATATTGTAACTCACAGGGTAATTGCTCTAAACATTTGCAATATGTTCCAAAACCCTAAAAATAGCTGGCACAGAACCACCACGGATAACTGTCTTTATGGATATGACTTGGTGTTGGTTTTAAATGCTGTGTATGATAGCAGTATAATCCTGGGGTGTATATAAACAATCTATTGTTGACTTGACTTTACCACTGGCAAATTGCTACTCTACCTTAGCCAAACTCAGACTTGCTTCAAGTCGTGTTTATTTCATGGAAATAGCAGAAATCGATGCCTAAAGAACAATGGTTAAAATGTCAAAGCTGCATTATCTTAATTAAATGAATTTATACTTAACTTGGAGGGGGGAAAAAAAAAACCCCAAATGAATAAAAAAATAGGTTAGAGACTAACAATCATAAGCCACAAAATTAACTGTGATTGAAATAGTGTTATAAAACTGATAACTTTGCAAAGCTCTGTAATATAAACCATTCCTTAAGTAAAATGTCTGTGACATAAATTTGACAACCTCTCTTTTTTATAAATTTACACTCTTGGAATCTTATGCAAGACATGATGCAACCTTTTTGACTACACATACGCATAAACACAACCTCATGCTATCATTTACAAATAAAATCAATATTAGTATACTTTTAATCACATGAGCAGAAAAAAGGTTTGCCTTATACATCTGTCATTGTAAGAAAAATACTTGATATTGTAAACAGAGTAAAAGACACTATATAGTAGTGATTATTAAAAAAATAGCAGCTTACATCTACCCTATATTTGGAAAAAAATGTAGTCACAAGATACAATAAACTGCAGGACTGGAGCAGCAGGGAAATTAGTGCAAGTATTCATCTTTTAAATAAGCTGAATCACTGCTATTAAAATAAACTTGAAGCAAGTCCTCTGTTTAAGATCTTTTTTTTTTTAAATCTAAGGTAGTAAACATTTTGCCTCTTAATGGCAGTGTTATCAAATATATGCCAAAGATTTTATTTTAATAAAGAAAAATTACATGAAATACTTTTAATACTGGAGTTTGGTTACAATTATACATCTAAGCTCCTACAAATAATGATGGGCAACTCTGAAAGAAGCTGTGGCATGAACCCTTGTCCAGAAAGATCTTAACCTCTTAAACAAAATCCCCCAGCTATACTTTGCTCCTTTTCACAATAGTGCACAATTTAACCATATTTTAACTATGGTCTTAAAGCAACAGAAGATGCGTTTTTCCTCTTTATTTTTTTTATCTTTTTTTTTTTGCATCTCTGTTTGGTTTTTTTTTTCCTGTTTTTGTGCCCTTCTGTTCTTAAGTTTGGCAGAATTATGTCCCAAATAAGAAATTACTGCATTTCAGCCATGTCACCAGAAAATCAAACATAGCATTATACCCATTTCCATCCTACTTTGTAGATGAGAAGGACGTGAAAGATCACGCTGCAAAGAAGGATTTTTTTTTTTTCTTCTCTCTCCCTTTGCCACCCTCCCTCTGTTCACAAAATTGTGCTCTGGGAGCCACAAAATGTACCAAACATTATCAGGTTCAAACTACCTCTTCAAAGAATGCATCAAAACACGTTTCAAAGAAACGCTTTTTTTTTTTTTCTTTTTCCAAGGTGAAAAACATAAACAAGAAACTAAATCACTCCCTTACTTCATGCATCCGTAAACTTAACCAAAACAAAACAGAAAACCCAATGATTAAAAGCAAAGGAAAAAAACCTACTGCTGCAGATTTCTGTAAGTCCATTTTCTCTGTACACACAAACTGCTCAACTACTGAGAAGGAAAACAAAAATACCCCACAAATCCACGTGAGAATGGATTTCATGGGGGAAGGGGTAATGAAGGCTGCCATTAGTATCTTCTGATTTTGGTATGTATATGGGTCTGCTCTTGTATATGGTATATTTCTCTCTCTCTCTCGCTCTCTTCTGTTTTTCATATTCAAAACCTTTAAATGTTATTTTGGGGCACAGCAGATTCCAGCACTTGGTGAACAGGATTCACAAGCTGTGACAAAACTCTGTCATCCTCTTCAGGGTGTAAATTTTTTTTTCTCCTTTTTTTTTTTTTTTTGTGGTTTTTTTTATTTTTTTTCCTCCTTTTTCTTTTTTTATATACAGTCTATGTATATATTTCTTTTACATTTGGCTGTAGTGGACTGGCCATGGTTCGTTGGGACTATAGCAGTACATGGGTCAGGGACAGTCATTTTGGCTATGTACACATTCATAGTCGGTCCATGGCTTCCAACTAAGAGCGCTATTTCCGGAGGTCTAGTACACAAACCTGCAAAGAGAGAGACACAATGCAGCAGCTGCACAGCACCACAGGGTTTTACACTTCTGGCTGAAGGATCACAGCAAAACCTGCCACATGCATTGTGTAAGCTTAACCTCGTATCTATTAACAATGATTAAGTATTACTAAAATAACCAGGTGAGCTCTTTATGAACCCCCAGCCAGCCCCAGTGCTAAAGGGGCACTGCTGCCTCCAGAACTACTATCAGAGCAGCAACAACATCTTATGTAAGCTGTTTGCCTGTTATTTAACACTGTGAGGCTGAGAACTTACTCAAATCTGGTTTGTAAAAACATAAAATTAAATTTAAGTACACTAACAAGTACTAAAATAGATCAGAAAAACAGTTAATGGTGTACAAACTCCAGTTTTAGTCTTCCCAAAATCTCCATTAAGTAGTGCTGCTGGGTCTGTCAGATATAGAAATCTATTAGTAAAATATAACTACACACAAGATAACACCAGCTGCAAGCACACTTAAAACAGAGTAGATGAGAAGCTTTTGCTAGCAAACAATACAGAACAAATTAAGCCAAATATTTTTTAAAATATCAGAAACTAAATGAAAACAAATCTATTTCAAGTACAATTCAGCCTCTTGGGTTAAATTAATTGGAGGACTGGAAAGGTTACACAGCATGTATAAAAAAGGGTCATCTGGGGGGAGTGATAATTTCTACTCCGGATATGCCTTGAGCTTTTGTCCTTTTATGATATTGCCTATACTTACAAGACTAAAATAATATAAAGACTAATCAAAATTACTTCTCTAGAATTTAGGCTTCTTAAAATCCAGAACTTCCTATTTTGTGCTTTGAACTCTAACAAAACAACCTTACTTACCAGCAAGGAGCATTCAGGAGGGAAATGCTTTGGCACCTGTGTTAAGATACCACCTGAGACTCTGCACTACTCAGCTGCCAGGATTAATTTTGCTGACATTTGCTAAAGGAAGCTGCAGCACTTCAAAACACAATTCCCTTATCAGCCTTATTTTATTTGAATTTTGCTTTTCCCTAGGCTCTCCTCTTCTTCCTTTGCAAACCATGGTGAGACAGAAGCAAACAAAAGCCCTGGAATTGTGCTCCTTATGAAGACTCTGCACATTCCCATCCCACTGCAGCTCCCTGCAGGAGTGTCAGAGCAGCCAGGAGGTGATGCTCCAACACCCTGCAGTGAAACGACACCGGGGGCATTCATGATTAGTTAAACATGATTTTATTCTCTGCTTTTCCTAAGCAAAAGTAGAGCAGACTGATATTTATATATAGCTGCTGACATTTTTAGGAAGTTTTTAATTACAAGCATTTAGAAATCTGCACTTTGTTTTGCTGATAAATGCAATGCAGAAGGTATTTCATTCCTGTCATGCACTATAATAATATCACTTACACTGAGCATTTTCACTCAAAAAGGGCACAGAAAGAAAAAGAAATTTGT
The DNA here is from genome assembly GCA_013397095.1 of Sterrhoptilus dennistouni. Taxonomy (NCBI): domain Eukaryota; kingdom Metazoa; phylum Chordata; class Aves; order Passeriformes; family Zosteropidae; genus Sterrhoptilus; species Sterrhoptilus dennistouni. Next base: position 1,354,795 of record VWZU01006587.1, on the reverse strand, counting down.
TTCTAAACCAGCCACACTGAACAGGCTGACACAGTAGGCCCCAGAAGGAACAGAAAATATAAATTGGAGATATCTCCACCTTCTGAGGTTTTTGGACTGGACTAAAAATATTCTCCTTACACTACCACAGCATTACAGTTGAAAACCTACAGGTGGGCTGGCTGTATTCAACCTTCAGCTAGAGAAGGAAATTTTGGCTCCATTGTTGGTTAAAAGATTTCCAGAAGATGTTTGTTATTAGAACACCAACCAAGTCAACCAACACTTACTGAACCATCTGAAGCACTTGCTCCAACTTTGTCTCCTGCTGCATTCCAGCAAACCTCAAAAATCCCTCCTGTTCCCCGATAACTGTGAACTAGGGCACCTGTCTAAAAAAGGGACAAGGCAAGTAATTAATACAACAAAATCAAAGTCAACAAGCACAATTTGTAAAATTTCCCCACTGCTTTTAAAAGCTAAAATTCTCAGAGGAAAATGGTCCAGAAGAGATTTGTGGACAGTCTCAGCACTTTGTTAAAGAATGTGGTACAACCATTGCATCTCATAGCTACTTCCAATTACTAAAATGAGCCTTTCAGAAATTAATATCCAATGCCCAGCAGCCAGAGATTGGCTGACAAGACAATCATGCCTGACAAGATGTTCCAACACAAGACTTTTTTTTTTTGCCAGAAATACAAAACAATTAACAGTGTCCTTTACAAGTAATAGTACAGATATACTCTGTCATTATGATGTTCCCTCATTTTGCATTCTCTTGTTTGTCAGTGAAATTCAATGAAATAGCCAATCAGATTAGTATGTCCACACCCACTTGTCATTTTTTCAAAAAAGCTCCTGTTTTATCAGGAATTTAAAGTTCAGAATTAACACAGACTATTTTTGGATGAAATATGTTCTTGGAGAAATTCTGTTCCATGTGGGGTTTTTTTTGGGTGAGTTTTTGGTTGGTTTTTTTTGGATTGCTTGGTTTCTTGGCTTTTTGGGTTTTTTCCTAAGACAATGTAAAGACAAGTATTTCTTCACCACAAGGCAAGCATTCAAAGTGAGAAATTAAATGTACACAAGAAATTAAAAGATTAACATTAAAAGAAATAATCTCAGAGCAAAGAGAAATTCAGTGTGTTAGGACTAACAAAGCTCTTTGTGGCTGAGGTATGATGGATAAACAAAGGTTGGAAGGATGGAAAAGAGCACAAACTTCTCAACACAGAGAAGAGCAATACCTGTGTATTCCAGATGTGTACACATTTATCAAAGGAGCCACTGGCCAGGTACCTGCCATCAGGACTGAAAGCTACACTGTACACAGGTTCTTGATGTTTTGTCAGAGTATGAATACAAATTCCTCTGTCTACATCCCATAACCTAACAGTAGAATCAAAGGATGCACTGTCAAGGAAAAAAAACAGATTAATTACATCTCAATTCAACATATTTTTCCTGCTAATACAAACAGAAAATCATGAAGTATCTTATGTGCTTCAAAACATTCTGTGAACTTACATTCATAGAAAGTGAGGTAAAATACCGTTTAACAAGAATTTAAAATGAGAATTAAATAGTACCTTGCTAACATAAGATTGGCATTTGGATTATTTGTTCCTGGTCCTGTAGGACTCCATTTGATAGTATATATTTCTTTGTTGTGTGCTTGTAAATCATGGACACAACTGTCTTGTTTCATACTCCAGATCTGTGATAAAAAGGGAGGAAAACACAAATAATTAGCACAATATTGTACTAAAATACATTTTACACATTTCTTCTGTATCATTTGCAGGCTGACTGTTACCTTTTAGAGCACTCAAAACATTTGCTAAGATTGCTAGGTTTTTAGAGTAATTATGCCAAGTTTTATTCCAGGACCTTTCATTCTTTGCGTTCTAAGCCCCCAGTGAGGTTAATGAGTTACAAAGGTGCTGCCCGTAGAAACCAAACTGTCTGAGTTTACTGCAAACCACTTGAAAAGTGCAGGGATGAGAGCAGATGCTGAAATGAGAAGAGCAATATGTAAATGTTCACGTCTGAGTTGCTAAAATATCACGGTCCTATTTTTAAATGAACTTCTTGCTACACAGACTGACTGAAATAAAGGGATAGTAGAGAAGTTTTCTGTTTTCACACAAATCCAGGGAAAGAAATACCACTATGGCATTTTCCTGACTTACTAGTATTTGCATTGCCAGATTTCAGTGTTCTGTAATTCACACAGGTTATTAGAGGACTCCAACTCCTATATGATCATGCTTGAGAAACAAAATAACTTTATTCTATTAAGAATTTACATTGCTTCTATAGAAGGGATTTGGGAAGGCTTTTATACCTTTTCCTACATGTGAAATTTGACAGGGCAGATAACCACCTGAATGCTATTTTTAATAATATCTGTCTCAGTAATGCTTTTAGTTCACTCTTTTGTTAGAAAAAGGTACCAGGAGCATGTTTAAGCCCAACTGTATTTAAGAAGCAATTGAAGTGCATGTGTAAATAAATGGTGCTTTTCAGCACTGCTGCTTTGCTGAAGAGGAAATTGATTTTCAATGTGCAGACAGAATTGAAATTGTATTTCCAGTTTAATTGATGAGATCAAAATCTAGCTTCTCTTCAAAATCTAGCTTCTCTTCCCAAAACTGGCACAGATGAAAGAGTCAGTATCAGCTGCCCTAGAGAACATTAAGTTGTAGATAGAAACTAACCAAGTAAATAAATCACTGGGCACTTTCCATGTGCTTCCAAAGCTGGTATTTATTCCTTCTTGCATTGAAAAGTAAGTGATCCACAAGTGATTAGTGACGTGCAGACTTATCCTCCAGCATTTGGTGTTTGAGCTAACCCTGAACAAAACAATAATATTCCTTTCCAGCCTGGGCTCCATTTGAAACAGCCACCAAGAAGTTAATTGCCTGAATTCCACAAATGCTGACACATGCCCAGTTGTCACCTCTACTCACAGAGAGGCAACAGCTCCAGCTCCAGCCTGGAATTCATCACCCTGGAATAGATTTCCAGCTGTTTAAGTATTAAATACCTGCTGAAGTGGCTAGTTTGGCTCCATCCACTGCCAATGGAGAACAACTGATGCTCTCAGGGGTTTCCTCATCACACTTGACTTAAGACACTTAGGAAAGGCTAACTTGCTCTTTAGCAGTGCTAGACAGTGCTGACTGGAGATGTCTAGACATCCAGCTTTAGACTGGAGGCTTAATGCTCACGTGTTTGTATTTAGATAAGGTGATTCCCCTCTCCAGAGCCTGACCCTGTGCCAGCAGGAGGGATATGTGGCTACTCATTCAGGCATTCCCTGATTAAATAACAGTGTGCTGGATGGAATTAACTGCCCCAAGGGCAACTAGCAGGACAGTGCTGTCAATGTAAAAAATGTATCCTGAAACTCTACCAAACACAGTGCTAAAGGTCACAGTGAACGTAAAGCCGTACAGGAGTAATGGAAATCATCTGTAGCATGGAAACAGCACAAGCCTGTCAGGCATGAACGGCCTCATTTCTGCTGCTGGCAGGTTTGTAAGAATTTCTAGAGTGCCCTCAAGTCACATGCGAAAGTTGCACTCACAAGTTTGCCTGCCCCTGTTCTACAAGAAAGGATGTAGCTGTGGATCATTTGGAGGACAAGTGTAGTTGTGAATGAAAACTGCAGAATGACTCCTGATGAACTGGAAAAATCCAGAAGTGCACACGGCCTCTGAAGAAACAACATGCCAAAGATTTTAACTAGAAAGAAGGGGAAAGCAGAAGAAAACCAGGAAAGGAGCAAGTCACCCATTCTTGTATGTGTTACCTGACATGCATTCCAACTTTTTCTTTTAACCAAAAGCAACCATCAAGTGTGACAGCTTAATGATTAATGACCTGATTCTGTAAACAGCTAAAAGCACCTAATAAATCATGCTCCAAGTCTCAGGCTGGCAGCTTGTAACAAGCTCTCTGGACCAAAGCTTGGCCCTGATTAACAAGAATTTCTAGGATTGCCTGACCTTGTTATATTAAAAAGGAACAAATATTGGACAGCACAGCCAGTACGGTGATCCTGCCTGAATGTCCAGGCTAATGCAGTGCATTCTAGAGTCCTACAAAGACAAGGGCCAGCCCCAGAACTTCCATTACCTTTAGAGTCATGTCATCAGAGCAGGATGCCAGCAGGTTACCAGTTGGATCCCATTTGATTGCATTTACTTCATTCTAAAAGTGAACAATGAGAGTAAGTTGGAGTCTTCCCTTCCTTTACAAATGACAGCTTACAAAAGATAAAGCTGGACAGCACTTATGAACATTTGCATAATTGTCAGGATTTTAACGCTTTATTTTTATTCATAGCTTTGCCTTCAATAACAACAGCTTTTTGCTATCCATTTATCACATTTCTCATGCATTCTTGTACAGCAGGTGGCAAAGTCTTGAAGTTACCATGCTTCTTCTTCTTCTAAAGCTCACTCTTGAATCCTGGCACTGGTAAAACATGCTGGACATGGGAGTGAGAATTGTTCTGATAATCACAGAGATTGTGAATACCAGAAGACCTTAACCACAACTACCTATGTATCCATCTACTCCCTGTAGCCAATGACCAACCATTACACAAGTGCTGGGTACTGGTAAGTTTACTGAGCCCCCAACCTCTCACTAATAAAAATATCACAGAGCAACCCCCCTTTTTGCAGTACTTACTGTGTGACCCTGGAAGGTTTTGATGGGCCTATCTTGTCCTAGTTTACAAACATGAATACACATGTCTGTACTGCAAGAGGCAAATGTGTTGTTACTCTGCCAATCAACATCTAATGCTGGTGCTGTAAGAAAAAGAAAGATATTTAAAGCTATAGTACACACTCTGCAGGAATTTGATGTGCAAATTTAGCATACACCACTATGTAACAAAAACCAACAGGAAGCAATCATTAATTTTACAGCAGTTCTGAAGATAAACACTATGAACAGTACGAAATGCAGCCAAAACAAGTCTTAGGCAAAATGGAACAAATTTAATATAAGTCACCATAATATGGAATATATTTGAAATCAAAGTTACACAGAAAACAGTGCAGCAGGACATCAAGTTGTAGTTAAGGCATCTATAAACAAATCTCAGGAGTCAGCACAAGGAACAGGTTCCCACAACTTCACACATGATCACGCATGAGCCCATCTCCACTAGCAGCTCCTGCTCAGGGATGGGCTCCAGGGAAAGGTAAGGATTTATTTCCTTTCTTAATTCCAGCATTGTAAAGTGTGGTAACTTGAAGCTTAATCATGGGCAACATGTTCCATTTGATCAAGCCAGCTATTTATGGCAGATAGCACAGAGAGAACTGCTTGGAGTAAATGCTGAGTTGATGTTTTTGACTGCTGCCATGCCACTGGAAATGTGGCACGAGCGGAATAAAGAGTGGGAATGGGACACATTTCTTAGAGGGCCTTCAATGACATGTCTGTCATCCTCTCCATTCTGTTTTCCAACTGATTCAGGCAGGATTGCTCAGCATGCAGCCCAAAAAGCAATTTGTCTGACCTCCTGCACTCCCACCCCAGCTGGCCAGTGAACAGCTTTCAGCTGGTGTGTGGCCAGACAATCTGGGGACAGCAGAACAATGGGACACGGGCTGGGATCACTGCAGCAGGAGGATGACAAATGCAGTCCTGAGGTGATAAACACTAATCCCTTGTGGCCCACCCACATGATTTGTCTGCCCCCATGCTACAGAAAGTCAGGAATACTTGGATTATTTATCTCCTGTGACTTTCACAGAACTGCAATAAAACTGCGTTATAAAATCAGAACAAATCTATCTTTGTTTACTTTCTCAAAATTCCAATAGGGGACTCAGTAACCAAAGACCACTTGTAAGATTTTAAAATGATGCAAATAAGCACCAGGAATATCAGATTTTTAAATTCATTTTTAAAAATTACACCTTTTTTGTCTATTCAGATGACAAATCCGAATGATGAAATCAAGACTTACCAGAATGAAAAGGAAACTGCTGCTTGGCTTCGCCAGTGTGGGCATCCCAAATAATTGTGGTCTGTGTTAAACAGATAAATAAACAATAAACAAACTTGTACAAACTGTTAATTTCCCCGCAACTACTACCACTCACAAGTATGAGAATACCTACCCTGCTCACCATCACCCAAACCTGCTCTTGATTACACATTTCTAGAGTTTGATCCAGTACTAAAAGAAATAGTAGTAGATGTACAGAAAACAGTAGAAAATTTAGGAGTGCATTAGAAAGGTGCTTAGCCACAACATCTTGGGGTCTAGAGGGAAGAAGGAATTTGTGGGCTTTTAAACAGTTTTATCCCTTTAGTCCTATTTATATTCTTGTAATCTATTCCACACAGCTATTTTAATTTCAAATACTTTTATATTCAAATTGTAGTATCAGCTACTCACTTGTTCCTAAGGAGATGTTATTAACAATTAGTCACATACTGAAAAATTTAAGGGTGTAATTTCCTTCTATGCTGTTCTCTGCCAGTACTTTCATAACTTTCTGGTTAAAGAAATCTTACATGACAAAATTAGTATCTTATCATCAGTATATTATATGCCAACATCCCTGGCCTACCTCAATGACCAATGAAAAATTTGACACCGAATTCAATGGAAACATGAACTGACCACACAAATTAATTATGGAAAAGGAGCCTAAGGTTGGGTCATTCTCTCTGCTAAAGCAGAATATTTTTCAAAGTATAATCTCAGTTTGTCTAAGAAGTTTTATTGACTGGAATGAGGTTTCTATTTTTTCCTCTATTATTTTCCTGCAAATGAAATCTGCACCTCCACAAATATTTATAAACTGGCATAACTATCACAGATGCCAAAAGAGTAAACACATCCTTTCCATGCTTTGAGACATTAAATTTTCCTTCTTTTGTGCCAGCACAAGCATTAAAGAAGCTGGCTGTTAAAGCAAACCAAGTAAATGCATGCAGGGAAAAAAAAAAACAAATAAAGGAGAAAGTTTACTACTTTACAGTGACACTGCCAGTTTTAAGTGTTTGTACTGAGGTTGCAGTTTGCCACTCTCACTAAAACCTGTGCTGACTTCTGCACCTTGAATCAGTTACAGAGGAAAAAAATCAACTCTCCTTACTCTTGAAATAGTCTATTTGATTCTCTGAATTCACTTTAAGTACATTTCCCATCACTCTGTGCCCTTCCTACCATTCATACATAAAACCTCTCACACTAACAGCAGCCCTGAACTGAAAGACTTTGTAAACCTGAATTTGTTTAGAGATGTGAAATAAAACACAGTCAAACAATGAGCTCTATGCCGTTACACAACTGGCACCTCTCCAGTCACATATATCAACTTTCCTTATGTTCCAGCTCTAACCTTTATAATCATTCTCACGTTTGACTGATACTCAACTCAGCCTGAACCTGTCCCTCTAGTACAAATTTTTTTCCTGATGGTTTGCATGAAGTGCTTCACTGAATTTAGATGGTTTGGTTTTACAAGTTTCATGTTTCTGGTTTCAATACACTTACTTTCCAACTCAGACTAACCTAAATGGGAAGAGATCCAACAGACACTGAAATCTAGGATAATAAAATATCTCAACAAACTACTATAAAACCCAAGGAAACACAGCTAAGCATAACAAGATCTTTGTAAGAACATATTTACATTCCATGCGTTTAGTTTCATTTACTTACTTTGCATAGTTTTGCTATTTTGTTTACAGTTAGATTATAACGGTGAAGGAAAGAATTTTAATTTTACCAAAGATTATCTCACCTTGTCCACTCCTGCACTTAAAATGAAGTTTCCTTTCTTGTTCCATTTTAACGCAAATATAGGACCTTTATGTTGCCCTAAGGTGCTGGCAAGATTACCTGAAAATTTATATTGATATAAATACATTAAAAAATAAAAAACTATGCCGTGAGCCACAATATAGGAAATTATATGGTAAAACAGAAAGTATTTTTGCTTACCATCTTTAGTCCATATTCTTGCAAAGCCATCGTAAGACCCAGTTGCTAGAAGTGTACCTTCACTCTGCCAGCAAAAAGGTTATTTATTCATTTATTTGGTTTTACTGCGTAAGTCAAAGCTAAAGCAAATTTGAGGTTAGAATACATCTGCCTTTAGGATTTATGACATTTATTTCATTGATTGCAACTTATCAGAAAGAAGTTCCTGAAGTATAATAGAAGAAGTTACAAGCAGAAGAAGTTACATCATCGCTCAAAACAGGAATATTTCAGGTGCTGCCAGAGAGGACACGGCTGCTGTCACTCAAAACCTGAGCACGAGGTGCTGCCAGCAGGATTTCCTGAGAGCCCTGGGGGCTCTGGCAGTGGCACTTACGTTCCAGTCGAGGGATGTGACGTCCTTGTTGCTGGGCACGTCCTGCCCGCCCTCGCGGATGCAGTGCCGCAGCACCAGCTGCGTGGAGCCGCTCGTGCTGTTCTCGCTCAGGTTCCAGATCCGCGCCGTCGAGTCTCCGGATCTGCAAAGCACCCGTGGGGACACAAACCCTGCTGCTTACACGTGGGAATTCCATTTATTCCATGGATATACTAACAGACATTGTTATAATGACAAGTCTGTAACATTATAGAATATGCAATATACCATATACCAATAATATACCATGTACTAATATTACATGATATTATAATATATGGTATGTAGAATAATATATTTTATATTATACTTATATATATAGTTATATAAAACACTATATATAGTTTTTATATATATTACATACATAGTATGGAACATAGAATATATAACATAGAAATATATAACATATAGCTATAGCCATATAATAGATATATAAAATACAGATATAGAATATATAACATATAGAATATGTGCTACACAATATATATGTGATTATTATAATATATAGATTATTATAATAATTATACATAATAGTTATGTTTATACACTAGAACTGTATATTATAATATACTAATTCATTTTACATTAATTGATTATTTATTAATTGATTATAGTCTTAATAATATTAATAGATTTAATGTAAAGCACTATTCTCTAAAGAACAAACACTGTGGCATTTGACATTTGGGGCAGGTGTTCTCTGAACCTTCTGCTCTTCCAATGCATCATCATCATCATCATCATTATTATTATTATCATTAATATTATTCTCTATTTAACAGGACTATTTTCTAAACAGCCCTGTGGCACTTGACGTTTGGGGCAGATGTTCCGTGAGCCTTCTACCCTTCCCATCCAGTATTTTAACAATTATTATTATTCTCCATTTAACAGCATTATTTTCTTAACAGCCCTGTGGCACTTTGGGGTAGGTGTCCCCTGGGCCTGCTGCCGTGCCCAGGCAGCAGCAGTGAGCCCCAGCAGGACACTCCCCACACCCAGCAGGGCAGGGCACATACCCTGAGGCCAAAAGGTCACTAACGGGATTCCAGGCACAGATGAACACTTCGGACTCGTGGCCACGCAGCACCACTGCCTTGTTGGGAGGGATTTCCACATCTCCATCTACTTCCATCATATCCGTGTGATTATCTGCATTATGGGAAACAACAGTACACAAAGGTGGATTTTAGTATTTTGGGACATTGTGACTCCTCTGTGGTTCAGATTCCTCTGCAATGAGTGCAAGAATTCATAATTTATGCGATTCAAAAATTTGACAGAGTTGTCACACTTTTATTTTTTCAGTTCCAATTAATGAAGCACTATAAACAGATGGGGAATTTCAAAAATGTGAGAAAGCTCTTCGCCCCTGTAAACCTTCACATCCAAATGGATTTAATTTTGGAGCTTCAGAATTAGGGCCAAAAGTTAATTTTTTGCTATGCTAAAAAATAAATGCTGTTATAAGTACTCTGTTTTTCAGGCCCAATACTGCATAGTACAATATGTTACTAGTCTAGCTTGTGCTATAGGAATACATTTGTAACACATTCATTTTCAAAAATCTCTCCTTTCACCAATTGCAGTGAAACAGGTTTTAAATCTACATCTCCAACACTCCATTTACAAAATTACTTTAATGAATATAATCACATTTGGTGATAGAGCAAACATAACCAAGCTTCTCAAACTTCTCATCAGCAATTACCATGGAATTATGGCAGTGTAACTTTAACTTTCTGCATGGAAGTGAGGTTGAAACCATATTGTTCTGTAGAACATGCTGGGGGTAATTCAATTGACATAACAGTTTTCTTGGCATTTACCATCAATCATTTTCTATTATTAAAAATAAATTCATTATGAGTGCAAATGCAGAATGTAAGAAATGCTGCACAGTTCACCTGTTCCATATTTATTCACTGTGGTTAAAGAAATCATTTCACAGCTATTGCTTAATTTAGCATTAAGGGCTTCTGTCACTGCTTGTGCATGTGAGAAAATAAAAAAGGCTATTAAAACATGAGAATTTTCTCAGAAAGAGCACCATATAAAGGATTGCTTCAGTCAGAGAGGATCGATGCCAGTCTGAAGTGCTGAACAGCCAGCAGGGGTTGCTGGTACATCACATTTAACAGGGCTGAGATCTGAGGTCTACCCTTCCTCTATCCAGTTCACAGTTATCAAGTAAATACTCTGCGATTTTTAAATGAAAGCATCAAAGCAGAGACTTCATTTGCTTCAGCCAAAGAATGTATTTCTAGCTTTTTATCATATATACTAATGAAAAAACCTAGTAAAATCAGGCTGTAAAACTTGTACATATCAAGTACTCAATATCAATATTCTCTCAAAAATATCATTTCTTCAGGTGTTTTTACAGAATGAACACACTTAAACATGAAATTCAGACTTCCAGAAGAGTATTTTCAAAATCACAGTTTAATGCCTGACCCAAACTTTTCCATACTAAGCCTCATTGTAAGGTATGTTCCTTTGACCAGTGATGACAAACAGAATTAATTTATTTCACCAATCTCACCTAAAATGGAATTCATGAACAAAGCAAATCTGTGAGCAGCTGCATTGAGCAATCTGAAAAATCTGGAATAGCAAATCATGAAAACTGATATTGATAAAAGAGACAAGGGACACAGGGCTTGCCCCAGCAAGCCTGACCTCAACATCACTAGCAAAGCCAGGTACAGCTCTTGGATCCATGGGATTTACAGAACCTGCTGAAAGGAGTTTGCAGAGCTTCACAAGCAATACTCAGTTTTAACCAGCCATAGACTGGCAGACTCCTCTCCTCACTCCTTGTACAGTAATGTCTCAAATTATTATTTCCTTGCTATGCAAGGGCCCTATGGAAAACCTTCAGGTGATGAAAAAAAAGCAGTACCAGAAATGAGACCAGTATAAGGGATTAATCTTTGACTCCTGCAACCCCAGATATCAAAACTGGGGACAGCCAAAGGTGAGACATGATGTGCTCTACTATCACCCATGATGAAGGAATACTCTGCAAGCCGAAGGGCTACTCCAAACTCTACATTTTTACCTCATTGTCTACAAGCTCATACTATGATAAACAACTAGAAAATGCTATCCCAGCTCAAAGCCATTTCTATCTCAACTTACTTGCTATAGTGTGTGCTCCGTTCTCCTCTCCATTTGCAGTATTTTCTCCATTTTTTGCTGATCCCTGTTGGTTGGTGGCAGCTGCAGCTGCAGCAGCTGCTGCCTGCTGTTGTGCAAGTTTGTCTCTGTAGGCCTGTTGTCTTGTCTGTACCACATCAGGCATCACTGCATCTATCAGTGAGAGAGACTCTATCGGCCTACCATCAAACAAGGTACCATCCTAAATTACAGCACAGGGAGAAAAGGGAAAAAAAAAAAGATAACACCAAGTACAAATTAACATTACGGGCAAAGATTCCAAGCAAAACTAAAGAAAACGTTTTGATTTAATATAATAAAAGCGGTTTAGGTATGGTGCTGGAAGTGATATCTCATCATTGTTGTGGTCAGCACTGGAATTTTAGTCTAAAGTTAAGTGGCCACCGTAAATACGCAAAAAAAGCCACTGCAGGCCTCTGGGAGAGCCTGTGGAATCAAAAGTTGCTTGTTTCGAGTTTACTGAATTGTCTGCTAAAGCAAAAAATTCTGTAAGCTATCTATGAATATGATTTCAAACATGAGTGGCTGCAGCAAAATCTAATGGTTTGTTTGAAGAGAGAGCTGCAAACATTGCAACTCGGGTCACTGACTTGTGAAGTTATAGTCTTATTAGACTAATACTTTCCATAAACATATTATCTGGGGAGTTGACTAGTTTTCTTCCTTTTTTTAAACAGTGCTGGCATGCTTTCAAACAACAAGGAAGAATTTTATCCTGAAATGGACAAGACCCAGTTAAAAATACCCTTATACATATGCTAGGGCTTTGTAAGGATCTATTTTTAGGGACTAGAAGGATTCCTTGCAATAAATATAGGGTCGTCTTCTTCTATTCCTATCACTTGCTTTATTTTTCTGAGGCTTCCTAAGGGAAAAGATTTGCTTCACTAGGACTGTGAAAACCACACAAACAGCAGACATAAGGGAGGAGACTGGAAAGTGAGCAGAATTAATGGAGGGGGGAAAAAAAAAGTTTCCTTCTGTAATCTAACTGACACACACAAAGGCTTCTCACCTTCCAGGCACAAATGAGAGTGGAAATTGAGGGAGAGTGTCTGCACCATCAGGCAGGAAGATACATAGCTTTCTGTACTGCTGGAATAACCATTTAAACATCAAATTTAACAGATCCTGCTCAAGATGAATTAGCCAGCAGAGGCAAAAGGCAAACTGGCATATAGCTTCAGCCTTCCTGCCACAAATTCAAAACCTCTCTCTCCTTGGAAACCTTGCCTTTGGGCTCACATTACTTCCCTGTGATGACACAAGAGCCCAAACAAGAGCTGCACAGTGCTCTCCCACCTCCCTAGTGCCAGTCTACGAAATCAAAAAATGTAGAGATTACTGGTCTCAATTATTATCCTATTGCACTTGTCTGGATGCACTACAACATTAGAGTAGGATTAAAAACTCTACAGACAACGGACCTTTAAGCAAAGAGCCAGAACACCATGCCTGGTGGTGTGTGGCTGCACTGGGCAGAACCCCCACCCAGAGTTATGTCACTCCACTCTGGTTCCACCACTGGAGTCATGGTGAACACCAGCAGTAAGGAATCTGAAGTAAAAGTAAATAAATAGGATACAAGAAAGTTAAGAAAAAAATACTAACATTCAAACTTACTGCAAGCAAGGACACAATGCTCCTGCAGGCAAAGCCTCCTTACCTCATTAATACTGACTTCTGCCTCTACATACTGCAGACCTTTCTGGATGATGGAAATCAAAGCAGCTGGTGGCACCAGAGCACCATTTATATTAGACTGGCTGATATGGCTCTCTATACCAAAGGTAAATGCTGAATGGGAAAACCCTAAAGACAAGGCAAAGACATCAGAATTGATTTACAGACAGACAACGCTACTTGCTGTACCATGGTAGGACCTTCTGTTTAAAACCTGAGCAAATTATACAAAGTATAATGCTATAGCATGCTTCTGAACTACCAAAAACTTGTCAAAACACCTCAATTCCCTCATAGTTTAAGCGTACAAAAAGAGAAAAGCAAAGTTCATATTTAAACACAACAATTATTATACAGTATAAATGGCAAAACATTTGTGCACAAGTCAATATAAAATACACAATTCACTATAGCACTTAAACATGTTTATATAGTCACTAACTACATATAAGTATTGTATTATATGTAGTATTTAATTAAATACATCCAAGACACAAGACTCACTTGCTATTTTGGATCTGCATGGGAACAGAATTTAGGTACAGCGCTGCCATAATTGTATATGCTCTGGCATTTAGAGCTACAATCAGCTACTGTGCACTGATAAAGAAGTGGCAAACATGTTATGGTGCAGCAATGGCAGCTGCTTGCTATTTATTTGATCACCCTAAAAAAATTAATTTAAGCAAGAGAAAAATAGTTGTTTCCGCAAATTAACTTTATTGTCATGGCTTTTTTTTTTTCTTAAACCACTTTAATTTTTTTCCTTTTTCCCTGTCAGATAAGCAAGAAGCTGCCTGTAAACTTTCAAATGAAGATGAAGCAATTTTGTAAGTTCAGCTTCTATGACAAAAGCAATCTGCAAATGGAATAAGAACGTGTAGTAGTTTTTGGTAAATTCAGGCAGAAAAATGAGGTTTTGCTTTCTTTTGACAGGCAGAAACTGTAGAAATCTGCCATCCACCCTTGCTTCTGGTGCTTCTCTGCCTCAATTTGGGAAATCCATGATCAATGGACATATGTTGCATCAGTCAAATGCATTTTCAACAAGCCTGAAGCCACCCATCAGCAATCACTAAACAAAAACTACAAATCAATAGACTTTGAAAGAGCAAGGTACAATATGCGTATATTTTCTTATATATCTATATGTATATACATTAAAGCTGATCTCTTATACTGTTATCTTAAGACTGGAGTTCATTTTTGCTTTAATCTGCAAACTTCTTTTTTGTATTGCTGAGATGGTATTCCCTCCTGCCAGCTGACAATCATCACTTGTTCATTTACTGGGGCATGCCCTGACTTCCAGTCAAATCTTCCCATTCTAAATGTAGGCTGTGTTAAGCAATCAATATCACAGTTGTGAGTAAAAGATGATGTTGTCTCTTACAGAGCTTCACGAATAACCACCACCACAAAACTCCCTGCAGCCATATGGCTGCATCTAGAAACCCAAACATGCAACACAAACTCAAACTGCTGATCCCACTGGGGTGGGGAAGCTTTAAAAAAATAAGGGAGCACTGCTGCATGCTTGTGTTGTGCACACAAAATCAGTGTGAAGGGATGTGACAGGAAAAAAAAAAGTTTCTCTTTGAGTCTGACAATATTCATGTGTCTTTTGCTCTTTCTCCTAAGAAGCAGGAGATTCTGGCTATCCAAAAGGAGAAGATCCTCCAAAAAAAGGTCCTGCAGGGATGGAGGCTTTTGGGAACCACAAGAGTTATTCCTTTAAAAAATCTGTTCATCTCTATTTAGAGTCAAGTGATACAAGTCATAGTCACGGTTGTCACTTCTTCTTTGAAGCACAGCCACATCTGCCCTCCCACAGTCACGTTCAGGAAAGGAATTTGGCTACACAAGACCAGCTGGCAGGAGCACCCTAACTCCAAGACAACAGGAAAAAAACAGCATTTTGCTGATCATTCTATTTTCTTCTTCAAGTAGCCCTGAAGAAAATGGTGCAAAGTGCCATCATCACCCTGCAGAGAAGTGATCTCCAGGAAAATGCATTTTAGCAATGGAGTGAGTCCTCGGCTGGTTGACTGCCATCTGAAGACTCCAAATGACTAAATCTGATTAAGTTACAGAAGGTAACTTGGCAGGAATTCATTTTCTTGTTGAGAAGAAACACCAAGAAACAGTTCAGACAGAAGCACATGCCTACTGGCAAAATAATTAAATGAGCCTGTGTTTGCTAAAGCCAGTTGCAGATGAAGATCAAATAAATTATGCATAGTTTAATAACCAGAATTGTAAAAACTCACCTGACTCTTGCAAGTATCTATATACCAGGAAGTTAACCTCATCACTGCTTATACTCATCTTTATTCCCAGTTAAACCATGAGGTCACAACAAAGGACACAACCCTGCAAATAAAAAAAAAAGTAGGTCAATTAAATATTTTTAGTACCTAATAGGTATTTCCCAACAAATGCTATATTTATAAAGTAAGTAGCTCCCTGGCAGCATAGTCAATGGCTTTATTTTATAATGCAAATAAGTCTACTGGAGTCATTAAGAAGTCATTTGTCTCACCACAAAATAAAGGTCAGTAAATTAAATATTGAAGGGTTGGATTCTCATACAATGCAAGTTGGTATGGACTGCGGAACTCTGCTGTTTAATATCAGTACTAAAAAGGGCCTCATTTCACAGGTTTTAAAAAATAATTAAGTAAGTTTCATCCTATCTACATTACTGCTATGGAACACATTTTTTATAACTTGGGCCTCTCTCCATCTGGTTAACAAAGACCAAGAACTTGGTTTCACATTGGCATCCAGGCACTTTTACATTCTAATCTACTCCAATTTTCAGGTACTCCTGCTCTAGTGAAAAGGTACAGAACACTATGAGGTACAACATGGTGTCTGCTCAAAGCAAGCCCAGCTAATCCTGCTAAAGATTAGAAAACATCTCAGCCATACCCTTTGGCTTTGCAAAAGGAATTCTTGACATTAGGAAAAAACTAAACAGTCCATTTTTCCTAACATTTCTTTAGGCTTTCAGTCACTGCTTCAAAAATATTACTGGGATATATATTTTTTTACACACATACAATTTGTCCTTGATTTTAGTAATGACAAATATTTAGAAAGACAAATAATGTATCAGACTACACATGCTTTTGACTATAAACTTCGAAAATATGAGGCAATAGTCTTTAAATGAAGAGCCAGAATACAGTATTTTTTCTAACTCAGTCACATTTTTGAGAACATTCTCATGATGTCTGAATGTTTGAAAACTCTGACCTTTCCAAGTAAACAAGTGAAAACATCAGCTTCCAGGACATGTGATGAAATAATGTCCCCCTCCTGTTCCTATTATCTGTCCAGCACTTTTCACCAGCAAACCTTCACAGGATTTTACCCAGCTGACCACCACCACTGCTTCTCCTACAGAACTAGAGTCTGAGAAAGCAAGTGTCTTCCCTACTGTTATTTGACAAAGTTTGACCTGGGATCTGATGTTAAAAAGTACTAGAGAATGGGTTTTCCTACATTGTTCAAAATAAAAAGTCAGGCCACTTGCCACTGCTGCTGCAGTGGGAAAGTGCAGAATACAACAGAAAGTAACAACTACAAGGTTATGACTGGCATTATAAGGCTGCCATGTGTATTCTCCCTGGGCATCTTCTCCTAGCAATAATTCCCAAGGTAATAGGAGAAAATGACCACACTGTTTTTCTTATCACCTAACTTTGAGTTTTACCAATCAACTGCAGCTAAATTGGACAGCAGGAACAGCCCTCCAGGATGTGACTGTCCCACAAGAACCATCATATTATAATGTAAAGGCAAGAGCCGATTAAACCCCTCAAGAAGAGGGGAGGCTAAAGGATGAACTCAGGTGTGAAAAGGAGTTTATTTGCCTGAAACCACACATGGACATCCCCAAAGCTGCCCCAGGAGGCATGTGGCCACCCAGCTCACAGCCATGCTGTGGGGGGAGATGGCTTTAGTTTTTTAAGGGAAACAACAAAATTGTAGTTCTACTTAAATCCTTCTCGTGTCTAAAGGAAAAAGCTGCCCCAAGACAACGACTTCTGGTAAGTGCAACACAAATGGTAAAGGAAGGTACATTGATACCAACCCTATCCTATCCTTCCACAGCCCCAGCCATGCAACAAATCCCTGCCAAACTCCAATATATACTCTGAGGACTTGTTTACTGAGCAGAATGTAAAATAAATGGCATTTTTAGCCATTTCATGCATTAGCAACTAATTCCACCATGTGCAGGACGAAACAGTGATTTTATTCAGCTATGTTTTGTTGCCATACGTGGTGCAAATTATCTTTAATACTTGTTTTTTTACAGAAAAATGGTGTAGGAAGAGGAACAATATTTTCCTTCAGAAGAGAAGGTAATTAACTTTAAAGAGACTCATAAAGAAGGGTTTTTTACATTACGTACACACACACACAAACAGCAGCATTTGTTTCATGAGTCTGCCACCAATATTCCAAATCCTGCTGCATCACCAAAAACGACAGATCAAACCACAGAAATGTGATGAAAGTGCTATTTGTCACACAGAGAGGCCCTGAATTATTTATATAAAGAGGGCTCCCCCCTCACAAAGAAGAACCGTGGAGATGCCACATCAATTCACCTGTAATCTTAGCTGGGGAGCTGAAGGGGGGAAAAAAAATACCCTAACGTTTTGCTAGTCTGTCAAAAGTGTTCCTCACCCCACCCGAATCAAAGGAGCCTCATTTTCCCGAGGCTGTTTGGAGTATTTTACACAATAATCTTGGGTCCTGCCCGGCCATCGGGAGGTGGCACTGCAGCACCGGCTGTGCCGGCCCGGCCGCCACAAAAACACACAAACAGCCCCAAATAAACACACGGTTTGCCTGAGGAGGGGCACGAAGCTGGAAAGGGTGGGCAAAAGGTCCCGGGGTTTTACCGAAATGCTGCTTTGTGCGTGTTTTCAGCGCCTATTTATATTTTCTGGGAGGTGTTTTCTGTGTTTCCCCCACCCCAGGCCCAGCCTGGGGACAAGTGTCCCACAGCCAAGTGACACAAGGAATGTCAGAACGAGGAGCAACAACAAACCACCTTCATTCCAACACAAAGCAAAATGTCACATTAAAGAGAAAATACAGTAGAAGAGGATACAATAATTATTTCCCTTTGATACACTTTGAATTAACACCAGGCTTATGCTTCCAGCCCTCAAATTGCTTTGAGAATGGAGAATGTACACATGTACCTCACACCCTAAAAATATCACTTCATCAATGCTGGCTAATTCCCCCCGAATTCACTGTTTCCACAAGAAATCGATTCCTTATTTTGGGCACTTTAATAGATATTAATGTTGCTCTTAATTTTATATGCGGAAATTAAATCACTGAAGAGACACATAAAAATGAGACAAAAATAAGTAGAAGTAAACGTGTAACTCCTAGCAGTCTTAGATTTGTAGCCTAATTTTTATAGGGACCATTAAAAATACCTTAAAATATTTGCAGCTTTATGTCCCAAACCCATTCTAAAAATGTGATGAGATCCTTAAGGCCGTTTTCTTAAATTTTCTTGCCCTTAGAAACATTCCAGGTCTTCCTCTTCAGAACATTCTGTGGAATTACATGGCAAAGCATGATGAGCCCACATTGCTGTTTTAGATCCAATTATGCTTTTAAAGGAAATTTTTCCCACTTGCCTCTACTTCTGTTTTACACCCTGGAGCAAGCACAGCGCATGTGAAGCAGATTCCTCACTGATAAAACCAGGATTAAATAAATAAACAAAATACACCATGAGAGGTAACAAAAGGATGGGCATGAGAGGTTACAAAAATATGACCAAATTACTCAAAGGATCAATATTCCCTTCTCAAAACAAAGTCCATTTCAGCAGGCCCCTTCCCAGGTTTTATTTCCCTTCCCAGAGGATGGGCTGTGGTTTGGAACACCACTGGCTCAGTTAGAATCAGCACAGCATCCAGATATCCCAGGGAATTTTTAATGCTGCTATAGAAAGTCCCCAAAGTCCCAAAATTTATCAGGCATAACGCACATCAAGCCATAAAAATCAACTGTCTATAGAGATGCTGCCCTGGAGATTGACTCAGCAACAGGTCAGGAGCAGACAAGACACAGGTCTGTGCTTTAGACAAACTGACCCACCTGTTCCATGCCAGGAATCGCACACAAATTCATCTGGAAGCTGCTTTTTTTCAAAGGGAACAAGGTTTCTTATCCCAGAGACAACCCCAGCTCTGGCTTTGCTCCCAAGCTGGCAGAAGTGTCTGTGTTTCTGTGCCTGCCCCAAGGCAGCACCTCTGTCTCCTGAGGACCATTCACACACTTCATGCCTGGGATAAAACGTACAACTAAAATCCATGAAAAAGGAGATGGAATTCTACTCTCACCAACACCAGATCTGCAGGGTAATCAGTGCCAATGATGCCAACCTGGTTGTGTTTCTGACAAATCATTATTCCACTCTACATGTTTGTGGTAGCTTTGTGCTCCTTGTCCAGGTTCAGGCCAAATGCTGGAGAACAGATGCTGCCTGATACGGCTCCTGGTCTAATAGGATTTTTGGTTGTTTAGAGGTTTTTTTAAGACAAACTTGAACTGGCAGAGAAAGTTTATACATCAGATTATTAATGGATATCTCTTAATCAGCATTTGCTAATGTACACTGGAGTTACACTACAATTAGAGTTATTGTATCATCAAATAACAGCTTAAGAAAGTGATATTTCTGCAGTTGTAGGCGGGCTCTAACACATTCCCAATAGGATGGATAACAGGAAAACCTGACGGGCTGCTGTGAATAATAATTCCCCCAAAACATACCAATCATTAGTTTGATACCAAATATGATCTGTTAAAGGAAGCAGTTAATGCTCTGGGTAGCTCTGAAGAATGCTTAACGATCAGATATGAACAGGCTGCTACATTTATCCATGGAAAACAGAAGTCTGGCTACAGAAACAATAAATCCCCTACCACAGAAATATTGCTATTAGAGCTTTTATTTTTTCCTCTCTAGCAAGAAATCCAGACAAATATTTTGTTAGCATATGTGCATATAGACATTTTATCAGTTGTTGCTTAGGAGTCTTTCTTGTTTTTAATGGTCATGATGATTAAAATAAAAAGAGCAAAGGGTGCTGTTTCAATCCAGCCACTCAGACCTGACAAACTCCTGGATGTGTGAGGTTTCAGCAGGATTTCATTCAGATACCAAAGCCACCATAGGTTACAGAACTGAAGATTTAAATCACAGAACACCATTCCTTGTGGCTGCTGTTCTACTAAAGCTTTCTCCAAATGCTCTTCCCCAAAACATGGTGGGCTCATCCCCAGTGGCTGACGAAATTCCCACATTTACATCCAAAGAAGGGTTCTGCATAAGCCCTTTAGAAATGCTTTATAAAGGAAAACTCATAAAATAATTAGTGGTTTCTTCACATTAAGCATGCGGTCTATGACTCGTGTTGTACATCCCTCTGTGTAAGAATTTATTAGACAACAATTTCGATCAAAATGAACATTTTGTCACACTTAAAAAAAAAAAAAAGGTTGATTTTTCTTCAAGTGAATCAGCTACTTGCTCTAAACATTCCTATTTGCTCTTTCACATCTTCACTTGAGCGATGGGGGCCAATATTGTATTGGGCACAACTGAACCCTTAGCAAAGTTTTCCTACTATCTGATGATCTGCAGTTAGGAATTCTAGCATTCTCAATTAAAAGAAAAACATTTTTTTCAAGTTAAATGCCCAAGTGTTTTCTGTAATATCTCAAAAGAGTGTTCTCATTTTTTGCATTTTTACCTGAGCCTCTAAATTGCTATTAGCTAAATTCCCTTTTGTTTAAGATTTAATAATATGTCAGACGTGCACTTGCATAAAAATTACCTGTAATTCTATCTTATGAACCTTCTAACTGATTTCTCATATCATCAGGCTTTGCTAGTTTTCCTTCCAGTAATTTAAACCAAGAGATGCTTCTCATGTTCATTGTTTAACTCTATTGCTTTGCTTTTAACCTCAGGAACACAGCTTAATTTCTGAACACTGGAAAAAAAAATAACTTTTCCTTTCCTCATCTGAATTGCCTTCCTTAGCTCAGGCAATAAATATTTGTATTCTGTACTTCAGCTTTAGTGACCTAATTTATGGCAACAGTTTCTGCCTTTCCATGCCAATTTGAGAGTATGAAGAATACAAGATGACAAAGCCAGTCTGAAATCTTCTGAAGAAAAAGAATTACAACCCTGAAAGGGAAGAGAGGGGAAAAAAAATAAAAACCAAACAAAACCCACAACAAAACACAAAACCACCAAAAACCTTGGCTAAAAGTAAGTTACTGTCTATTTATCTAAAAAATGCAGCCCAGTCCTGAGTACAGCTACAAAATATGCTGCAGATGAAGCCCATTTGTTGATTTTGCCTAGAGCAAAGTAGTATTTAATTACTGAGCTATGAATCTCCTCCCCAAAGTCATATGCTGTGTGGCCCAGGAGGCTGGAATTCCGGATGTTACAGCACAGACACAAGTGACAGCACACCCAGTATTGCATTTCCACGGCTATGGCTACAAAGCTGCAAACTTCTGTGCTTTCTAGAGGTGAAAATACATCTTCCTGGACAGCTACAGGGCATCTTGCAGTGATTCCTGGCAGCCACATTTTGTAAATCCCTAGGCTGACCAAAGATACAGGGATATTTCGGGTATTGACACTTTATTCACCACTTTACGTTCTTAAACCTTTTTTTTCTTTTCATTATTACAATGCAACACCAGAAGAAATGATGTTTGGGGAAGATTTTTCTCCTTATTTCCTGTATCAGAATAGTAAAGACATATTGTTTATTAGTATTTTAAAGACTATTCAACTCTCTGGGTAACAATGAAAGCAGACACAGATGGACTAAAGGATCTCCAGAGCTCCCTTCCAATACCAATCATTCTGTGAGATCTCTTTAAAGGCACAACTCTCCTGCATGACAATTACAACCTAGCTGAAATGGAGCTAGTCCTGATACATCCTTCTGCAGACACAAGTATGTTCCTTTATAACTTAAAAGCCAAACTCAGCTGCTCAGAACATGCAGTAAAACCTCCAGCAGTAAGCTGTGCCTCACTTTTGATTACTTCATGAAAACCATCCATCCCTGACTCCCCACAAGATCCCAAGCCCAAATATCTTGTTTGGTGAAGGATTTTTAATCACAGAGCTCAGGGTCCTGATGGAGACAAACTGGGATTAAATGAAAACTGTCCAGACGTAGTTAAAGGAAGGTTAAACCACCACCCTCTTTCAATACTTAAATAATTATCAGAACACACCAGGAAATACAGCTAAACATTATGAAATGCTCCTTGATCAATTGTCTAATCCAGACCAAAGGCATTTTTAGAAAGGAAGAACCTGTGGCTTGATGAGATGACCTTCAGGGTTAGACTGTCCTACCCACACACAAGCTGGACAGATGATTATGGCAGCAAAACTGGAAATGTGGCATTTGTAAAACTGATTAGAAAGTGATTGGTCCTGATTGATGACCAGAATTAGCAGAATCACCTGAGGGAGCACTAGTGTAGGTCTGGCCAGTATGGATTACTTCAAGATGACCTGCAAGGTGCAAATTCCAGGCTCTGTGTGCTAAATATATCTCTGTAATGGAGAGGGAAGCACCAGACAAATGCCTGGCATTCCTCCAGGGAGAGACATCTGTCCATCTGTCCCTCAGAAGGGAAAATCATCTTATTAGAGGGGCATCTCAGGAACAGTGGTAACATCAAACAAGCTCTGCAGCTTCCATTCTTAGGCCATTAGAAGGATGTCCCTTTAAACAGAGCTACAGTCCTTCAGGAATACCTAATTCCAATAAATAAAGACTTCTGCAATCAAATTTTTAGACTCTGTCTCAAGAAGGCTTTGTGAAATTGTTCAATGGCTTTACTAAGTGCTAAAATAGCTGCCTGCTAATGCTGCCTGGATCTAGAAACAGAACAGCTGCTGGAATCAAGTCCAAGAAAGGTGAAAACTGGAAAAAGCCTTTTCTGCCACATTGTTTAAAATCCTCTGTACTCCTTTTTGGCAAGCACCTGGTTTTAACTATATGGCTGCTGATCTCCTGTGCCACATAAAAGCCTTTGCAAGAAATTAATTACGGATGAATGTGGGAGCACACCCATCAAACCTTGCTTGGATCAAACTGTGTAAGAAATTCTGAAAAAATAACAGATTGAGAAGAGCCCTTGAGTCAGTCAAAATGAGCCTTATCAAGTGCCTCTGCTGAGACTAAGGTGGAGAGTGGCAAGGTCCAAAAATGCTTTTCTATTTGTGGACACCACCACTGAAAATAAACACAACTCTTGTGGTTCAATCTTTTTGATTAAGAACCTGTAGAGATTAACAGTTAAATAGGATTAAAAATCTCCACACCGTGCTATGTCTCTCCTCTCACTTGATTTATTCTCATTTTCACTGCTAGAAAACCTATTAAATAACATGGCCTGTAAGTCTGATCAGGAACATTCCATTTTTTCCAATATGTTCTTCCTGATGTTCCCACAATAGATCATTCAGGGCTCTAAGGGACTGTGTCAATTGAATTGAATGATGTGGTCGCCTGCTGGTACATAAATGCAAAAGCAAAGCTGAGGGGGTTTATTTTCAAAACAGGAGACATTGATCCTGTGACAATGTTCCATTACCCTGACTTTATTTCTATTAGAGACAGTGATTACATCTACATCAATTGCTTGAGCTGATGGATACTGGGGCACTAAGAGTGACACAGTTTTTCACTAGGCTGCAGCTGGATGCTGATGGCTTACAAAAGAAGACTCATTTCCAACTAATGCTACTTATTTCTCCATGGAAAACCACTGAAGTTTGGGCAGACTTTTGTAATTAGTCGGTTTTCAGTTGTCTGTGGTTTTTTTGTGGGGGATTTGTGTGTTCTGTAAATCTTATTGTGGAATGGTGATTAGTGACTGTATAGTCTGGCATGGATTCTATTTGTTATGATTAAAATATTTACATTGCTACCTGCTGGTAATAAAACAGCAGATGTAGTTCCCAGAAGCAGGTATTTCTGCACTCCTACAACAGCAGCCCTATCTTGACTGGGGATTTTTTCATACAGCTGTATGGGCTCCTCTTCCCTTTCCATGCAGTGTCACCCTTTTGCAGCTTCTGTCCACTGCTCTTGCTATCTTTCCCAAGCTGGTGATCCATCTTCCAGCTTTCATCTCTTGATCTGACATCTGATCTCAAGCCTGTGGTCACACATTTGCCCTGGTTTTCACCTCCTCACTGTGCACTGCCTACACATACTCTGCACTCCTAAGCCCATTTCTCCGTCTGCTCTCCAGAACATTCATCTGTACCTCCTTCAGTCACTCCTTTTTCTATGTCCTTCTTTAATTATTTCTCCATTACAATATAATCTGCTAACAATTTGCACAAATAAATTCTGCTGGTTGGAAAAAAGAATAAATTAAATTCATCATCAACAACAGTGTTTTCTAGTCCAAGAAAACCCTGTTCATTTTATTTGTCCTTGTTTGTTTAGCCTGGTGCCCTGAGTCATGTCCTGAACTGCCTGCAGGAGAAAGGCCTTTGTCTGACTCACTTCAGTGTATTTACCAGAATGGGTTCCCTTACTCTCGATAAGGAAGTTTTTTTTTTTTAATGTTGCCATAACAACACAAATTCGAGGTGATTGGGAGTGACACCTGCACAGAGTAACCAAGCACAGCACTGCTCTGAGTTCCCAGCACAAACAGGTGCAGAAACTGGGACTAGGGCAGGTCTGCCAGAGCCAACCAGCACCTCCTCCCTGCCCCAAGCTGGTGCCTACAACTCAGCACAACGTGCTAGCTGGGCACCTCCTTGCTCAAGTCCGTTTCATACTGCACATCTAGAATTTTTGCACACCAACAGCAAAATAAAAAGACTCCAAATTGTGCTCTGTGGTGTGACTGGGGACCTGCAAGGCTGACCCTGCAGGGATCCAAGCAGCCCTTGCCCAGCAGTTCTGAGAGCAGCGAGTTCTGCTAGAGTCCAACTTTGGAAACACTCATTGCTGGCCACTCCTGCCTGATCGTGTTGGAATAGTTTATTTTTGCAAACCACTGTATTTTTGGGTTTTATTAAGGTTGGTATCATTACTTGGATAACTATACTAAATTTCTGCAGCTCTTTTGGGACTGGTTCCTCTTTCCTAGTGAACAACCAAAACCAAACATGCATCAGACTGGGCACAGACTGCTCCATGAACATGATGTTGTTTTCCAACAAAAGATCCACTCCTTCATTCACCCTACCCTCAGGTCTGAGCCTGAACACTCTCACCTCAGCTTTTTAAGCACCTACAAAGTTATTTGCAAGTGCAGGTATTATTTTCAGTGTATGAAGTTGACAGAACTCCATAAATAATACAAACCATGTAAATGGAGCAGGAGAAGCATTTCCTGGAGTGGAAGGATGCTCTGTGTCTGTGTGTGTGTGTGTGAGCATCTTTCCTGACCCCTACATTACTTTAGAAAAGATCAGGGCTCATCAGGCACAGTACAGCTTCAGCAGTGTCGATGATATAAACATATGAAAAAGAGAGAGGCAGTAACGAGGTGCTCAGTGCACAGAACAGGTCCTGAAGAGGCTTTGATCCATTCTAAATGCAAATAAACCCAGCTTATTTCCCCATTGTTAGGCCTAGCCTTTTATGCCTTTCCCATGAGAAAAGAAGTTTTGGAATTATGTACTCTGGCAGAATCTAGTTTGGGAATAAATAATTTTTCTGAAATTCCTTTGTGGTGCATAAAAGCTGCCAATTCTTTTCCTGAGGCAGATGTCTTGTTGAACAGTAACAGCTCTGAGCCCTGGGTTTCTGAAAAATTAAGGATGAAACATAAAACCCCTGTGAGAGAATACCATAATGGGGTGAAAAAAGGAAAAAAATCCAACCTAACAACCCCACAGGACATAGAGAAGATCTTTTAGTTACAACTTATTGATATTTCAAGTCAAGAAAATATGAACTGTTAACAAGGAAAGACAATTTCCAGCTTTAGTGGTCATTAATCACAGAGTCAGCTCAAGAGCAGCTACATCAGAACCTGCTACTTACTGAAGAGGAGGTCAGATTTCTTTATCTATTTTTAAATTTGGGATGAAGAAAAATAAGAGAGTGCCCTTTGGACAGGGAAAACAATTAATTCATTATACTAACAACGCAGGGGTTTGTTGTGGATTTTTTTAACAAAAAAAACCCAACTTTAATACATCTGACTTCTTAGGACAAGGTCAGTAATACTCATGATTTGTGGATTAATAGCAAACAGGTAGATTCGCACTTGTGAACATTAATACCAGAAATACACTGCACTTTAAACAAGCTTTACTCCATTTCCCCAGTATTAAACATGCTAAAAATCCAATGCAGTTGGCCAGCAGAATTTGGTATTGAAAATATAGGCTAACATTCATCATATTTAGTATTCAAACTTTTCCACAGCCATGAAACATATCTTAAAGCCTGGAATAAATTAAATGTAAACTGACAAGCTCTTCTAGCCCCAATATGTTCACCTCAAGAGATTTAAAGACATGCAACTCAAAACTGACTGCAGCATTATGCATGAATGAAGTTCTAAAGAAAGCTTAACAAAGTTTACCCCTCAGATTAAAAACTCCACTCTTTGCTTTGCCCAAGCAGTTTCATATCCACTTCTGCTCACTAAAGCAGCCTGAAATGAGCCTGTGGGAATCTGCAGGTAAGTAACCATTATGAGTGCGGGATCTTTAAAAAAGTGGAAACCCCTCCACTTCTTGCAAACCCAAAAGTCACAGATAATGTGTTTCTGCAATTGGTCACATGAATGCAAAACCAGGATACGTGTGAATCTCCAAGAGCTGTGTCTACTCCCACACTCCTGCACTATCCCTGCCCTACTGGTTGCTAATCTACAAAAAAAGCCTCCTTTCCTCATACCATTCCACCAGTGCCACCTACAACACCATCTTATTCTTAAATAAAACCAAAAGCAACACCAGTATTAAAAAGTGCAAACCATAGCTCTGAGTCTTTAAGAGGCCATCTTAGAACTACAGCACATTTTTGTTCAGGAATAATCAAACTGCAATGTCTAAGGACGAATAACAGAAATCAGTTACCTGTGTAAACAACATCAGGTGCAAAGGGGATCTATGTAACCATCTTCACCTAAGGGTTTTTTTTAATAATTAAAGATCAATTAGCAGGAGAAAAAATTAAATCAGATATTCCTCATTTTTTATAAAAGATGTACAAATTAAATTTAACACTTATAAATTTATTTCAGAAAAAGGACCTATGAAGTAGATCAGAAACCAACTGTATTCACTTTGGCACCTCAAGATTTAATTTCAGGTGAACTTTGAAGTTAGGCAGCTAAATTTTCCAGAAGCACCTAGATCACTTAGATATCATATCAGAATTATTTCTAAGGAAGAACAGGATGTGAAGCTCTTGCCTTTTGTAGCTACGTCCCATCAAGACCCATCTACCCAAGAGCCAAGAAAGAAATTAGGAAAAAAACATTGTCTGATGAACATTATTTCTGGTATTCAAAGAGGCAAAGCTCTTCTTGTTTGTTAAACTCAAATCAAATATTACAGGAGGGGTTTAATACCCATGATCTCAGCCCTGCTACAGACATTGGGCACGGCCACTCATGAACACAAACAATTGCAGCTGCAGACAGCACTGATTCATTGTCCCAGGCAGTGACACAGCATCATCATGGTGCTCAGCCTATTTTCCATTTGCAACCGAGAATACCAGGAATGTGAGACCAATGTAAAAATTCCCATTTCTTCTTTCACTGCTCTGCATGCCAATCTGCAATATTAGTGTCATCTATCATAGTAATAGAGGAATAAAGCAACAGAAACCCCAGCAACATCTCAGGGCTGCCAGGGAAGGAGTGTGTTCCTGAGACAGGTCTGGAAAAGTTGGCCCAGAGATGAGGTAGTAGTCGGTCATTAGGGCAGAGTGCTGCTTTACTTCTATAAAATGAAAGACTGAGCATTCCTGGGCCACCATTCTGTCATCGTGGTCCCCTCAGGGCTGTCACTGCCTCCTGCACAGGGCTCAGGAGGCAGTGGGGTGACAGCCAAGGGATGGGAGGGGCAGTGCAGTGACCCTCGGTCCAGTCCCACTGTGAGACTGGACACCCAACTGCACAACACGAGACCCTGGTGGGCACACAGGCAGCTCTGACAAAAACACCTCACCCCCAGGAACTCTGCAACGAGGGACAGATTGTTTTCCAAGCCTGCAAGTATCTCTTCCCTTAATTTATACAATTTTCAGTTTTGGGTGAAGGAACCACCCTCAATGCAGACATTCCATCTCTGCATCCCTACATCCTACTCTGTACCATACCTTCAATCTGATGTGCAGGTTTTCATGAACAAAACCTGTAGTCTAGGTATCAGTGCTGTGTATTTTGGCAGAGACATCTCCATCTATATTAGCTATACCCAAAGTTCAATAAGAAGTCGTATTGATTTTTCTCTTCAAGCATATACATATATATATATTTGATGAAAAACTCACTCGTGTCTCCAAAAATTGTCTACACATTAAGCTGATCACCCTCCTGCCTTCGGCATCTACTTTTTATTTTTTCCCTCAAAATGAAACTACATCCAGGGCCTTTTGACAGAATATTAGGAATAGTATGTATGCTGAAGTGACATGCCTATAATACATGGAAAAGGCACAACGACACTGTCAGTGTCATCAGCCAGATTTTCCATAGCCTGCAATATACCTTTTTTTATTATTTTTTTTCTGGGAACTGTTCCAATATCTGAATCATCAAGAGAAGTCTTTTCTTTTACAGAAAGCCCTGAAAAATAAAAACACGGTTCTTTCCTTGCCTCTAGAAATTGGGATATTTCGCCTAACTCAAATTATCCCACACTAAGGACAACTTTGAATAAATGCCAAGTTCTGATACTTCATCAGTGCTTAAGTCTAAAGGCATATTTATACTACTGTAAAGGAAAAATTCCCAGAGATTGGGTGATTGTGCCTGTCATAACACAGCCCCAGACGGCTCCTACACATTGCAAAGTCACCTGCATCTCTAGAAGTAATTGCATTGTTGATCTTAGAAGATTAAAGCAGCATACCAAATGTTCCTCTTGCTAATTTGGCACTCTACAGAAGGTCTAACTGGTAAAAGGAGCCTGAACACACCTGTAGAAGAATATATAATGACATTCAAAAAATACATTTAAAAGTAGTTTAAAAGAACACTGTTTTGCTTTTCTGTATAGCACATGGGATATAAAAAAACTATACTAAAGCAGCCTGTGGTATATAAAGTTTTTGTTTTGTGAAGGAATCAGCCTCCCAAGCTGTATGCAAAAACCTGCCTGAGTGCCTATACCCACACATAAAAACCTTAAAATTTAAAGCTGTTGGCTCTGTACAGTAGAAGCAGGAGAGTCTATTGAAGAAACTCTTATCAAATGGGCTGAAAGTCACAAGGGATCCAATTAAGATAAAAAGTTCAAACCCAGGACATTTCCTCTTCTTTCTGACTGATCAGGCCAACATCAGACATCTGTTCTCCCTAATTTTTTAATTAATCCCCTTTGAGGCAAACTATTCAAAAGCTGACAATACCTCATCTGTCTGATGAGGACCCCCCTCCAGCAGAAGGTGCTATTTTGAATTAAAATGCTCCTCCACTGATGCAATTGGAAACACAACCACAGCTTTGTGTGGAAAACCCAGTTTTGCTGAGTCAAGCTAAAACATTAGCAGAGATGGAAACACACCCTGTCTTGTAACTGCAGGCCACTATTACACAGGCAGCTGCACTGAAATGGTCTGCAGCTTGTCCCACAAGTGACCTCTGCTCTGCTTTTTACAGAATTAACCAATCACAGTAACTACTTCTGCTAGTTCAGAGTCAAACAAATTAGATATGATGACTTTTCACTAAAAAAGAAACTCACCATCTTTGGTTATCTTTACCTCACCTCAAACAGATTCTATGCACATTAAATTCTGCTCACTCACTTCCAGTAATGGGAGCGTTATTTGAAAATAAAGAGATGATAGAGAGGAAGAAGTCCATGACTTCTCCAGATGACATTATACTTTAATAAGTACTGCACAAATTGCTCACAACATTTTGAAAAATTTTCAGTATTTCTCAGACTCCAAAGAGCTCCCATCATCTTTCTTTTCTTACAATATTTATAAAGCTACGATGTTTTTACTTTGCAGAATTGCCATTTAACATTCTTGAGTGATGCTACTCAAACCTTTCCAAACCCATTTCTCTCCTGTAAATCTGAAAGCCCATTTTCTTGCCACTCCAAGACTTAGAAACTCTAAAAGTAAGCCTACATGCTTGAGGTACTTACAGGACTAGAAATGACACAGTGTGAGTAGTACCATGCCCAATTATTTTAGATAAACCAACCTAATGCAATGGCAGAAGGGAATATGGCTTCAATCTTAATTCACTCACAACTTCCAATACCTTTTGCTTCCTTCATTTATCAGTCCAGAGATTTCTCAAGCAAGGACACCCCTCTCCTTCCTCAGTATCTCCAACTCATAAAGATCTTATTTGTTTCTTAGCTTGACTGGAAAATCCCATTGAGAAATTCTTGTGGACCTCACTTTGTTTTTAGGAAGAGACATGGATACAGAAAAATCCAGAAGACTATTTAAACATATTCTAGCCCTACTGCTTAAACTGCTTAGAGTGACGTGTTGGAGCAGAGCCAGTCCAACACTACCCTGCAAGGCCACAAAGAACATCAGCAATATCCTTCTCTACATTGTGGGGGTCTACTCACAAGGTAAGGTTTGTTAAAACAAATTCCCTCTGTCTTTTGAGGCCCCTCTAATGACCTAAGACAGCACACAAAGAGAGCTTGCCAAAACTTTTAAGGGATTGTGAATTAAAAAAAAAAATAAAATGGGGGGAGGGGGCTGCTGGGGAAAGAAAAGACATCTGCTACACCCACAAGACATTTGTTAAATTATGGTATATATTAAAAATTCTACAGATACAAATGTGGTCTCAGTTATCTCCTGCTGAAAGAACAAATGCTCAGTTGTGCTGTAGCACAATACTCGAGCACGGCTGCTGGTGGCCTGGTGCACAAGGAATTTTCCCTTTCTAAGAATAAGTAGAGGTAATCTCATCTCCCTTGTAACTCTAGCCAAGAGATAAGAAAATATATTTAAGGAAAGTTTCCAAAATCAAAAGAAATGATGCAAGGATTGCAGTTACATACATTTAAAGAAAACAACTGCAAACTCATGACTGTACATCACGTTAAAGAAGACACTAATAACAGCACACAGTCTGGATATTTGCCCTCTGAACCCCACACTTGTATTTTCCTTCAAGAAGACAAGACTTTAGCACTTGAAAAAATCATCCTGTAATCAAAATACAGTAATTTTACTCTCTTTTTTAAGAACTGATACACACTGAGGTAATAGTGGCTCCACACTTCAAGGAGACAACATAGTTTTTACAATGTGTTTTGACAAAAGATCTATTTATTAATATTTCCATACTGTGAATTGATGTGTTGTAACTCTCAATAAAACCAATAGGGATTTACACAGGAGACACTAACAGCTCCAAAAGGAGCTGTTAAAAACCACTGAATAAAAGAACACTTAATGTAAGGATTCAGTGAACTGCAGAAACTGATACCTAACAAATACCGTAAATGCACGTAACACTAAATTGTACCAAACTACAGTCCACTTCTATGACAAATAAATAGATAAATCATTGAGTGTCCTTACCAGAACTACTCTCTGAAACCCCACAAAATTGTGATGTGGCAGCAGTACAGCCCTTGGTATTACACCACCTGTAACACAAACCATAGTATGATAGTTTCTATCAATATTTATTTTAAAGGATGAAGAAAGGATAAAAGCTATTTTTCTACCAGTCTTTTTACTGAAAGAATTAAAACAACATTCAGTTCCTACTGATAACAATATATGCTTAGTTAAGAAAATAAACAAAAATTAGAGACCTTGATTATTTACATGGAATTTATTTAAAAAACAAATTACAGTCACAGTATCAACTCTTTCCTTTTCTCACTCTTTTAGTTGAAAGCAAATCCCCACCACAGAACACCAGGTTAGCTTCAAAGGAATTTCTGTTCCTTTTGTCTGTCCACATTGACAAAGGGGAATTTTATGAGACTCCAGAAAAAGTTTACAAAGGGGTAAGTATTGGTGCAGTAGATATTGCAGTGTTAACCAATACATACTAAAATGATTCAATAGGGAAGATAAAAATAGGAAACACAAGGCCTTGATCAAACCATCCAGTGTCTTCAAAAGTGACCATTCAGGAGCTGAATTTCACACCAACAAATTATAAAGAACAAGTTACATGAACAATCCTTAAAATACCCTCATTAAGTTAATTTCTATAGGCAATTTCAAAATTTAAACAGTCTCAAGGAATACATTACACACCTGTGATCAGAATAATTACCGATCCTTTATTTGTGTAACATGGTGATTCCTACCACCAATATTCATTACAGATTAAATCATTAGAAAGTGATCTTATGTAAACTAAGGGAGTAAGGAGAAGACTTGAAGGCAGAAGCACAGAAACACTGGGCACCATGAGAAAAGAATCCACATGTCAAAAAAATGCTGTTTGAAGCAGGATTCACTCAATAGTAAAACAGTTAACTCTGCCCTCTGGAAGAGGACCTGGAAAAGAACAAACAAGTTTCTAAGTACTAAACTCAGCTACAAAGGCTCACAAAATACATTACAAATAACACTAAAACTTCCCAAGCACCTCCTTAATACTAGGATTAAAACCAAGGCAGGCAACACATGCCTTGAACAGGACTTAGCATTTCAGACTTTCCATCATCCTAAAAGCAACCACTGACCTCTAAGAAACCCTTTGCTATTTAGTCTGTTGCTAAGCTCAATAAGTCTTGAAAATGTTTTTTCCTTTTTTGTTTGGGGAACCTCAGGGTATTCTGGTCAGCAATCATTTTCCATGTTTAAATTCCCAAGAGAACCAAGTAAACTTCTCCTTCCCTCCTGAAAAGCCTCCAACAACCAAATGGACAATAATTTCCAAAAACCATGATACCACCACCCTGGACTGGAAAAGTGTCCTGGTCCTCCCTGTAACACTGACAGCAGTTCACAAGAACTAAATGAAAAGGTCCTGATCCTCCATTAATGTAATTTTAATTCTCTGCTAGGCTATTATGTACTGCTTTGATCATTTCTACAAACCTAACTGTATATGCCAACTGCATTGCTAAAATTTAATCCGGAAAAAATAATCAGAAGCAAAGTTTAAAAAGCTTATAAAATTTTAACTCCAAGTGCAAAAGGTCATTAAAAGGGGATGTTGATCCTGCTGGTTGTACAAACAAGACAGAACAGTAAGTTTCAACTTTTATGCTTTGAACTTTGTACACTTCATGCTTACATTAAGGATTTTTCATTCATTTGGAACAAACTCTGCTCAAGTAAATAACTGAAATTACCCCCAAAATGATGCCAAACAAGAGAAAGATCCCGGAGGCCCTACAGGAGAGCAGAGAATCACCACACCCTCAACAGAAGCTGCTTTAAGAGGAATTCCTTTCCTCTCCACAATTCCCCACAGAGCACACACAGAAAACACAAAACACACTGAACACCAGGAATTCACCATTGCATTAAGATCCCCACAACAGCAGAAACCTGTTACCTCAGCCATGGCATGGACAGGGCTGAGGAAACAGCAAGAATTAAATGCAGGGCCTGACTTACCAGGGCTTTTAGGAATGACTAAGCAACAGAAGTGATTTTTTAGATGGATCCTGATAGTCAGTTACTTCTGCAGGCACTTACAGCTCATAACACAACCAACAGAGAATCCTCTAAATTATATTTTTAACCTGTTTCAAATTAATAAATAAGAGTAAAAAATACTATATTTTTGTGTGTGTGGGTTTTTTTTAATGTAAGTTATGTGAATAGAATTTGTGGCAAAAAAATCTTTCACATTCAGTGAAGGATGTAGGATACAAACTTCACATTTGATTATATCTCTACCGAGTGACTTGATGAAATGAAGCATATCTCAGGGTGCTCACCTATAATCACAGGGCATAATTTCCCTTACTATATCTACTCTTCAGCTGTGGGGATTGCTTCATAGTTACTTAGTATTTTATTTTTCTTTCATACAAGGTTCTTATCTACGTGTATTTCAGAAATCTGAAGAGAAACTGTAAACCTACAGTCTCATTACAGAAAAAAAATGTTGAACAAGAGAGGAAGGAGTAAAGAAATTTTCCAGCCTGAGGGAGAGGACTAGAAAAGAAAACACTGCAAAAAATGTGCAGGGTTTTGAGAACCCAACATTTTACGTGATGCTAACAGGCAAGCTTAACAACTGTGTCTGTTACTAAAATGCTCACACTCCATAAGAATATGTGCATCGTGAGCATGAAATCTTTCCCTCTGCAGCTTAAAATATCTGTGCATTTAAAAACCATCTGCAAAAATAGACATCTACTTCCCCACTGCAAAATTAATTAGAGAGCAGGAATTTCATCTCACTGCCACCAATACCATGTGATGATGCCACATGTAAACACATTGCACTTGTCTTGGCACTGGAGAGCAACAGAAATGGTAAGTTTAAAAAGATTCTGTGAAAATGTCACTTTCTTGAAGAAGCTGATTAATATCAGTGAAGGTGGAGGATGGGTACCCGAGAAGACCATGCTGGATTAACCTGCCACTAGAGCGAGCTCCTTGATCAGCATGGAGCCCATTTATCCATTCCACTGGTGGGGCTTTTTCCACAATGTTTTTTGATTTTTCTTCTCTTCTATTTCTTTTAAACAAAATCCCTACTGCTGTTCGATTGGGACTCAAGTCTCAATTTTTAAATTAAAAAAAAGTAAGAATAATCAAAAACGTTTTTTCAACAAACATGTTATTTTTGTTTAATGACTGACTAAGGTTTTGCTTGTTTTGATTTTAAATCATATGTAATTAGGGAAAACCAGACAAAAAAGTAAACTATGTGGTCATAAAAAATACTGATGTGCATTTTATAAAATGAATGTGGCCCATCAGGGAGAGAGGAATTATCCACTTTCAGGAAGCATTGTTTACTGCTGTCTTCCCACTCGACCACCTGTTAATAATATTTGATGTTGTTTTCTTTCTGTGCAATGAGTATGACTATAAATGAGATATCTGATCTGCTCACTACAACTTATTCCCTGTAATGCTTCTATTTCAAAGACCATCCAACCAACAAATGACACAGCCTCAAGGCAATGTCCCACGTGAATGTTCATCTCTCCTTCCCTTCCTTATCCACTGTCATTTCCATAATTCATCCTCTTAACGATTTACAAAGTGCAGAGGATATTTTCAGAGCACATCGATGGTGCTCAAAAAATTCTTATAGCTGACTGACTGCCAAGGGCACATGAAGGAAGCAAGATGTACAACTGTTTTGGAAACCAGATGCTGAAACTCTCATTCTTTCTATTTGTCAAATATCCCAATTCTTTGGCCTGATCGTAATGCACACTACTTGGCTTAAAGCATTTAAGTTTTATAAGGATATGCTTAATGAAAAAATCAAACACAGGAATCATTTTTACAAAACTGGAAGGCAGAAGTATTTAATTTTTAAAGACTGCCTCCAACAGTACTGTTTCATGACTGGTGTTGCAAATACTACAGCCACTATTTTGCGTACTCATTAAAAATGATGTCTGGAGCTTGCAGCTCTTTTTCCAAAAAAAAAACCAAAAACACAACACCCTTCAGAATGTAAGCCACTCAAAAGCGCTGGAAAGCTGGTCATCATTCTCTCCCTTGAAAATCCTCCACTTTACCATTTTAGAATTTGGTAAATAAGTATATTTTTTTCCTCCTTTTTGTCCTTGCCAATCTCTAGCAGCTTTATTTTACGCCATCAACCAATATCACTGTCAGCCCTCCGAGAGCAGAAGGCTGCTCTGTGCTTCGTGCCTGCCTCTGAATTCATGACCAGAGATTCACCCTCACCATGCACAGAAAACGAGCAGCCTTCATCTTTCCATTTACCCCCATTAAGTCAATGCCATCATGTTCTCCCAGGAGAAAAGTGCAAGAGCTGAAACACCACAAGCGACAGCAGCCAAGGACACTCAGAAATAAGGTCTGCCCTTGCTGCTCCAAACTGCAGGGCAGTGACCGTGTGCTGCTGGAGCCTCAGCTCCTTTTCAACAGATATCAAGTAGCTGGGATGGAGCACGTACCTCAAACTGGGATTTAATTTGCTTGGAAATGCATGTAAAAATAGTGGGACTTGGTCCTAAACTGGACCAAAAGCAGGTTGTACCATAATTATGTCATATCTAATTAAAGTCTGTATCACTAAAATAGAGATGTGCCAGCAGAGATACAAATGTCATTTGGCAGGCACAGTGGTTCTCAAACCTGCAGCTGGAACATAGCTCAGGACAGAAAAGTGTAAAAAACCCAATGACTGAATAGCCTGATTGCTAGAATGTAGTAGATTTTGCTTTGATTTACAGTGTTGCAGTAACACCTTACTCCAGGGAAGGACACGTTCTTGGATTTCAGAGATCCAATTCAATTGTTACATGGAGTTACCACATTGTGGTTCTTGCACTCTGCCAGGAGACTTGAGGTAAATTCTTGGCTCAGGTTTGTAGTTAAAATAAGCAGGCAGCACTAAACTAGTCACCATTTATCCATAAATTACAACTAACCCCCCCCAAATCTTAGCTGAAAAAGTGTCAGCCCAAAAGATTGTGACCGTGTCTGTCAGCGCTAACAGTAAAAAGAAGGTGCCTGACAAAGTCTTAAACGTAGCTCTTGTAACCTGTCTCTCATCTACTCACAGAGAAAATCATCTTGGGACAGACGGATTCACAAAGTCAACTGAACAACTCAAACCAGACCTACGCACGCCTGCGGTCCTGCTCTGTGGAAAAGATTCTGACAGGGAAATAAGAGTCCTATTTTTCTTCAATTTTGCAAGCATTGCAGCTGTGTATTGCTTAATAATTTAGTTTATTAAAGGCAACAACTGTCAAAACTATACAAACTCATTTGTCGTGCAGCAATTTTACA
Source organism: Sterrhoptilus dennistouni (assembly GCA_013397095.1). Taxonomy (NCBI): domain Eukaryota; kingdom Metazoa; phylum Chordata; class Aves; order Passeriformes; family Zosteropidae; genus Sterrhoptilus; species Sterrhoptilus dennistouni. Next base: position 1,317,354 of record VWZU01006587.1, on the reverse strand, counting down.
TTATTGGAATCTTGTTATAATCTGACTAACGCACACGATCGCGTTCTAACCATGCCTATAATTGGGTTCTTGGCTCCACAAGCCTAAAGACAGTAATCCAAAACATCTTCCAATTACGCTGAAAAATATGCATGTTTGTGGGAAGCTACATTACTTAATTTTCAGACTCAATGGGCCTTTAATAATACGGGGTGNNNNGGGGGGGGGGTGAGGGGAGAGGGGGAAAATGTTTCCAAAAGGACATTTATTTGTGGTGCGACTCAGAAAATTGTGTGTCCATGTAGGAAAAAAACACCTCAAAACCTATAAACACCCAAGCAGCACTAGTGAGATATTTATGGAACATAAAACAAACTAAAGCAAAAACAGTCAAAAATCCATTCAGATGGAAGACTGCATTCCAATTCTGTACATCCAAACCAAACAAGGATCCCAGCCATTAAAAAAGTCCACACTTCAAAACCCATGTATGTGTGAGAGTCACTCACAAACTTTGCTTGTTTACTTCCAACACATGAACTATCTATTGCTCCTGCTCACAACCCTTCACAAGGCAGATGTGAAGTTCCTTTAACTTATTGGTAGATGAAAAGCAGCTCAAGACACAAGAACCTTGCACAGGAACTGCTGCTTCATATTCCCAGTGTCTGACAGACACTTCCAGTGCACTGCCAGGACTGACAGGTAATTTTTAAGATGCCTGAAGTGTTGTGACCGGTTATATTATTTGACAAACCTGGTTTAGAATTTTTAATACAAAAGGTTAGAAAGTAAATATTGCAAGGACAAGCATGATTGCCCAGGTGCAGATTTTTACAGAGGAGAAAACACTGAAGTTGCCACAGAATCATTTAGGTTGGAAAAGACCTCTGAGATCATCAAGTTCAACCTACAACTTAACACCATGTCAAGACATGAATTACAAGAGAATTTCTGCAAATTTTTCAAGTACTAAGAGGTGTTTTTTTATTGCTAAAGAATAACAAAGTGTCTATAAATCTTGGCAAATTAAGACTGCACCTTGTGATCAGTTCTCATTATTACATGAGCATCAACAGGACTGTGTTAAATACTGCCTGCAATAAGTGTATCTACAGAGAAAAGATTCCCTGAGTCACAGGGAACTGAAAATAAAAACATGTACTGTCACACAAAAAGAGTCAGAAAAATACATAGAGACTTCAAAACAACCCCCTGACAGTCACTTCCAACATGCCTCAAACTGACTCTGAAATGAGAGAAATCAGAGAAATCAAACTTCACGTGTCCTGCAGAGTTAAACGTGGGCCTCATTTCCCCCCCACACACAACCCTCAGCCCCAGCCCACACGGGTGCATTGCTGGGGTCAGCTCTGTCCTTTGAGCTGGACAAACACTGCCAGATGCATTTTATCAATGGACAACAACCTCAAAGCACTTCTTTAAATGGCCTGGATCCCAAATGATGCCCCAAACAGCAACCTCACCTGCTAAGATCCCCGCATCTGAGACTCAAGATTTTTGGGATTGGTTTTCTGCCCAGAGCTCTCTGAACAGCAAAATACATAAGAGCCAGGAAAAAGAAACACACCGCCCCCCAAAAAAACCAACCAAAACCCAAACAAAAGCACTTTGAAATTGCAATCTCTGGATATCTATAAGAAAATGGAAAGAGGAAGATTGGTTGCTCCAAGGATTTCTCTACTCCACAGCTGTTTGTTTCACAACGATGACACTGTGAACTATGCTGGAACACAGCTTTGGGGAGACCAAACACAAAAGAGATCAGCACCTTTGCAAAGGCACAGAAGCTAAAAGCCCCACAATGTTTCCTCTATCATCAATGGCATGCCCTGCAACAAGCCAACAGCTGCAACCCCCAGCCACCCTCTGCAGGGTGCCTGCAACCCCCAACACCCTCTGCCTCTGCAGGGCAGGGAATTAAAAGGCAGAACACTTTATCTGCTTGTTGTTACATATTTGATGTTAATATGGGCTTTTCCTCATACCTGCAACAAATGCTGAGAAGACCTTAATGAAGAAGATGCAGCCTGTGGTTGAAGGGAGCATGGGTGCTTCCACTAACAGGTGAGTTCCTCAGCTAACTGCAGCAGGGTTTTAATCCAACAACAGGAAACACTTTCTAGGACACAGCTTAAACCTCCTAGGACAGTAGCTAAATGAGTAATGCAAACTCTAGAGATAGTGGGAAACAGGTTTTGTTCCCTGTGAGTTGAGCCCTCGCAGCAGTTACTCACACAAGAGGGATGAGATGCAAAGACAAGGCACACAAATTCCACAGTCGACAGTCCAGGCCCGGAAATCACAGCACTGCTCTATGGAGTTTGGTGGAATATATTTTAAAATGTTTGCATATGTGACGAAACAAATCCACAAGTATCAGGCATATACAAAGTACAATGACTCTCTCACATAGTTTTCCTGCCTTATTATCAATTCAATTAAGAATTCATTAAAAGGACAAGTCTCTCACATGCTTATTAATTTACAGACGAATGTGAGTGTGTGAGAGAAGGCAGGAGGCAGGGGGAATAGGTAGAAGAGACAAAACCCTATGTTGAAGTTTGTCCCACCAGAGCAAACAAAAACATCACATCTCTTTGGTGTAGTAACACACATGCTGTGAGAAGCAATGAGCACTTGAATGCATGTTTTATTCTGATCCCAAAGGACCAAGCTGCCTGTGAGATGCTCCTTCTTATTTTATTCCTCTTCAGTTTGTCTATGAGCTACACACTTTGGAAGCCTAAAAACTGCTCTGTATTCTACTTCAAACACAGGAAAACATACAGGAGTGATGCTGATTTAGGACTCACAAATGAAGGTGAGATGTGGACAATGCATCACTGGCTTTCCTCTTAGGCCTTGCTTCAAGAGGGAGACTTCCCTCGGTGGTTGAAGTGTTATTACTTTGAAACTGTCATCCTCAAAAAGTGGGTTTGAAGAACACACCAACTTTGCTACCAAGCTTTTCATTGCAAAGCCTGAATGTTACTGAAGCAAAAGTTTCAGAATTAAATGTATACACAAAGAAGGATACACAGCATAGATGAATAATATATGCCTATAAATAAGCAGAAAAATAGACTTAAAATAGCCACATAACTATTAATTAGTTATTAATATTAGATCACTGGTCTATTTCCTTTCAAATTAGCCACCCACTAGCAAAATGTCAATTGCAAAACAAGAGACTGTATTTATAGTACAACCTACTTTGAGTTTTGAGTGACATGTCAGCCACTGCTCAATTACAATACCCCCATTGTATGCCTTCCCAAATTAATACCTAACTTTCATTACAGGCAACTATACATACAAAAGCCATGATGGATTTTAATAGCCTTTATTACATCACATAGGCTGGTGCAAACATTTTTCCAGCTAAATTCTATGCAAAAAAAAATAAAAAGAAGTAGAGTTAAGTAATACACTGATATGAAGCAGGGTGGGACACTGGACACAGGGATGCTAGGAGTGTGTGTCCAGGAGATGGTAATAAGAAATTCCTGGATTTGATTTTATTATTTCTCAGAGAAAGACTAGCTTTGATTGCTGGTACCACACACAGTGCACCATGAGATGAAATACAACATACTACTCCATCCTTAGACTGGATTTAAATGGAAGAGTCACCACCAAAGTGGAAAAACCCCAAATTCCTCTGGCAAAACTTGAGTGCATTAGGGACTGTGGAAGAGGAGAGTTAGATCTTTAAAGAATATTGGCTATTTCACTGAGTTTTCTTCTAGTTTAGGTTTTGTGACTTGCCCTGAAAACTCCTTGAAAGGGAGTTCTCCTCCCTTTATCTCTCCAGATGCCTGACACTATCTGCTGAAGAGCAGAAAAAAGAGCATCCTGCATAGGATGCTCAGTGAAGATGGAAAGCTGGCAGGAGAAACCCTGCCAACACACACTAAATTGCCTCGAGCCTTCTGCTGAGAGAGAAGCAGGACTCATTGTTTCAGGTATGTCTGCCATGCACAGAAAACAGAAACGGAGACAGAATTACATAGAAACAGCTCTTGAAACAAACTTAAGACTACGGAACACCATCCCATCAACAAGAGGTGACCTGTATACGTGTTTTAGTGAATAATAATTCACTTTTACAGTTGTACAGCAGAATAATATGGAATACTCAGAAATGTTGGAAAGACAGTCTTGAAGAGAAACACAGAAATCATTGCTGCTCGTCTTTTCTCTTGGTATCAATCACATCACTTCCCATCAGCTTGCAGGAGCACACTCCTAAAAATGCCATTTACAGAACTTCCTTCTACAGCTAGCTCTTTGAATCTTGAATAAAATTTAAAAAATCTTACCCTCCTACCCTTAAGATTTAACCGAAACCAGAAAGCCTGTGCCAGCTGTTTAATTTCTCATGTATTTATGCATATCAAAGTACTTGTACAAGGAAATCAATTGTAGCTCTAATATTGCACGTTGCCAATTCACCTTTAAATCCAAGGGGAGTGAAGAGAATCCTGGGTTAAGATCATCATTTGCTGTCTGGGAACAGGATTGTCTATGGTTTTCCATTTCCTACATTTTCTTCTTATCTAAAATTCACTCTAACACTGTAACTATTAAAAAAACTAGAAGAAAACAATCAGGAAAAGGAAACAAAATCTGCAAGAAACAACTACAAAGCCACTTTCATCACGTGGGCTATTTTTATATCCATTGTACACTTTATTTTTTTAATAACTGCCACACTTGTAAGCAAAAAAGCTGCAAGGTACTCAAAAAGAAGGTAACAAAGAAGACATGAATATGGTTTCATCCATCCCCTGATAGGTTTTTTTTCTTTATATATACTAAAAATATTTAAACCTTAAGGAGATCATTTAAAAATGTTCAGGATTAGAGTGGGATTGACCAGCTAAAGTCTCTAATATCAGCAAATTTCACTCAAGCAACAGCTGTAGGAATACACGTCTTACAGTTATGAATAAAAACTGGAGCCCAGCAATCAATAAGCAGTTTTGCCTCTGTAGCTAACACCACAACCACCCTCACACCACCTGCTTTATACAGAACCAGCACCAAGTCAAGACCTAGTTCCATATCTTCTAATTTTTCTCCTATTCCAAATTATTTTACTTGCAACATTCATATTAAAACTTGCAAACGCTATCAGCAGTAGGAAAACTTTTTTTTTCTTTTTTTTTTTTTTTATTTTCGTTTTTTTAAGTTACACTTACCCTAGGCAAAATTTGCTTTACAGAGGGAAGGACATTTAACATTACTTTTTATGGCTTCATTTAAGTTTTAGAGAATAGAAATAGGGGTAGAATTTAGAGGTTTGGGTATGTTATGGAGGTGAAGACAAGTAGTTTTCTAGTAAGTCCTGCCTCATACAGATCACTCAAAAAATTCACACCAAAATTTTTTTCACATCACAGGGGAAAAAAAAAATCAAGCAAACAATGGACAGTTTACCCCTTTTGCTGAAAGATGAACATCCTTTTGTAAACAGTATATTTTCAGACTGCATATTCCACAGGTTCCATGACACTGCTGAGGGAATGAATTTCCACCAGAGCAACCACAGACTCCACGGTCAGCCTAAGGTGGATCTCCTGTTAAGAGGATTCTCCCTCCAAGATGACACAGAAGCTGCCTTTCCGCTGAATTTAACCTAATTAATTGAAATTATTGTCACTGACTATCCCATTATATAACCACAGGGACAATAAACCCTTTGCCATCGTGCTCTTCACCTGAATTGCAGCTGAGAAAAGAGCAAAATCCAATGACCCTGTGCACCACAGCAAGGAAAGCAGACAGGGTTGTTCATGAACACAACCTCTGGATAACACCGAGGGCAAACGTGGGGTACAGGGTAGGGAAGGCAGTCAGAGCCATGAGGATGAGGCAGCACAGTCAACTGATCATGGACTTGAACTTCAGCTCCTTAATCTGCTAGAAAAGCTACTCAAAATATACCAAAAATGTTACTTTGTGCCTCAGGTCATGCGAACAGCAACACTCGGATGAGAAAAGACTCATTGTAGATATGCCACAAGATACAGCATTGAAAAACAAAAATAGCTCATTTTGTCATGAAGAAAACTGAGAAAGCTGAAATAACCAAAGAAAACTTTAACTACTTGCAAGTAGTTAAAGGTTTGTAGGGCTTTCTAGGCCTGTTGTATTTTAGGCTTATCTATATATACACTATAATTTTAGAAATGCTTTAAAAAGTTAATAGCAGATTTGTTTTTGTTCTCTTTTATATTGAGAAGCGAACTGTTTAAGCATTAACTATCCTTGACAATGCAATTAAAACCTGACCCATTTTCTAGACACAAACGACCTGCATTTTTCACAGCACAGCCATATGTAACCAAATTCATCTCTATTTTACCTGTCCCTCAATTCCATTTGTAATTCTGAATCTGAGAGGAAAAAAAACCAAAAAAAATCAAACCAAAAAACCACCAAAAAACCCAAAAAACCATACCAACAACAACAACAACACAACCAACCAAAACCCAAGGCTACCAGAAATCAGTGCCTGGGAGGAAAATAAACAGGTAACATGCAGAGGAGGGGTGGCCACCCCCTCAGCTGTGATTCCATGACTTGTAGAGAAGGAAAAGTCAAACAAGCCTATGTGCAAAGTTTTTATCACTGTTCTGCACTCTAAAACAGACAGCACGCGAATTACAAGGCTGTAAATCCAGGATTATATAAAACCAAAAAACCTCTGGCAGTCATCATCTTTACTACTGAGTATAAATCACAAAATGCACTGATACGAACCCTTGTAAAATCTCTGATGTGGTTTTATACACACTTGGATAAAACAGAGTGGTACAAAAACATCTACAAAACACACAGACAATTAAAAAGCAACACATGCAAAGGGGATTTTACTCATTTCACTTAAAATGTTGCTGTTCTACTTCAGGCATGTCTCTCTTTGCTCAAGGAACCTTCACAATAAAACCAGACATAATGAACATTATTATTACCACCATTTATTTGAATAACTGCATCATCCAAAGGATCCCTTTTTAAGATGGGGCCTCCATTGTGCTAAGGTTACAGAAACACATAGAACTTCATTCCTGTGCTGAAGAGATCGTAATCTCACCAGACAAGGTCAATAAACAACACCAAAGGTCAACAACAAAGTCTCCTGTCCAGCACTTTTGTTGTTTTGTTTTAATATATATTCCCTCAGACCATCTGCTACTCTCTCTAATGGACCAAGGTCCTCCAGAGAGTCAGTATCACTGCTGCTTCAGGTCTGTCCTCCTAGCACACCCATTAAAAAAGGAAATAAATAAGTAAAGATTCCTCTTCTGTGGGACACAAAATACACTGAAGAGTCTCCAATGATGATGGAAGTGCTGAGATGTAACCCAGCTTTTCTAGACATCCCTGAAAGTTCCATTTGTTACTGAGTTAAGATGAATACAATGTTGAATATTGTCATTTTTATCTAAATTCACTAACTTCTCTGGCCAGTGGAATGAAATATTTGCAGTACGGAATGCGGATGAAATGCTAGCCCCCCCTTGGTTTATTTCAGAAAAAGAGCTGGATAAAGAGCTATATAACAAGTCTAATTGTGTCTGGAAGAATCGAATAAGGTAGAGCTAGAGAATGGGATTCTCTTATTTCTAAGCATAAAGCAACCAAGGCTCCTACAGGCAGGTCCTTGCTCAGCCCCGGTGAACCCAGCAGAGACACAGGCACTGAGCTACACCAGAGCTGAGCAAGCAGGGAAGTGTTTTGCAGGAACATGCTGAGAGAGGGAAGGTAAAAGCATCACAGGAAAAGGCACTTTTTTCCTGTTCTTGGCTCTGGCTGTTGGGCTGAGTTAGGGAATGCCTTATTAAAGAGCTGAAGCTCCAGAAATCTGCAGCCATTATCCTAGTGCGAGGCAAAATGTTACACAGGCACTTCTGCCTGGCTACGATTCTTTCTTCACTCAGCAAATATTTAGTAGATTTAAGGTTCCCAAAACAAATTATTTTTTCCCTAGGTGTTACCGAAACAATCCATAGAGCTTGCTTACATTTGGTTCAAAGTGATAAATAGATGCATTTCCTACAGTGAAGTCCACGCTTTACATATCCTACAATCTTCCTGTATTAAGATAAAATGAGAGAAGGAAAAAGAAGCAACCCCCCTACTTGAAAGTGCTGCATTTTGGAAGATTTTATGGCATTCACACATTACAACAGAAACAATTGTCCCCCTCCCCCTTTTCAGTATATTCCTTTTCATTTAACCCAAGATGTCTGTCATGAAATCCTCCTAGGAATTCATAGCAAGTTAGGGAACACTTTGCTTTTTGACAAATCCTCTCTACTTAAGGAATGCAAGTGTTTCCTTCACCCAATTCTTCAACTAAGCTTCCTAATTATAGCACTCTTACAGGATTTCAACATATGCTGGCAGAGGCACTGTGTATCACACTGAATTTAAAGTTGAGGTAGCCAGAGAACTGCTCTTCAAACCCCCTAAAACCAAGCACACAATAAGACTGCACTGTCATTTCTCACCCCTGACACAGTGTGCAGTGAGCTGCTTGTGGAAATGAGCCACAGCAACATATTCCCAATTGTCCTAAGTGCTACTCAGCTCCCATAAACCATCCAAGGGAGGGCTGTGAATTCACCCACTTCCCAAAGAGGCCCTTCCAGCTGAGCTCCAGGCAATTTTTCAGTTGAGCCCTTGGCAATTTTCATGGGTGTAGCCGGAGAGATGCGTGAGGCAAGGCTGGATTGATTTTAAATAAATAATTTCTCTGATATGAATTAATTTTCCAGTGGAAGATTCCTGTGGATATAGCACTGCAAATACACAAATGCCATGCTGCCAGGGCTAGAGAATTTAAGGAAGGAAGTGTGTTACTCTGTGCCCCAGACCTTCTCCTGGCATCCCCAAGCTCCCTTCCCTTCTCACAGCACCATCCCTACAAACCACTGCCCATTTTTCACCAGATGAATTACGAGTCACAAAAATATGTGGAACAATTCACTTAAGCTGCAATGCTTTTTTCTTCAAAAGCAAGCCCAGAGGTTCCTAACTTATGAGTGCTGCATAGCTGACATCTTTGTAAGTTGATGTCACCCATCACAGCTGTAACTTGGCACTTCTAGTAACACTTTGCTCAAGATTTGCCTTGCCTGATGTTTCTCCGCTCATGCAGTTGCAAAATGTCCCAGATCTATCTTGGGGTATCAACAGAACCTCAGGAACCCTAAAAATGACTATTTTTTCCCCATAGGTTTGCTATGTATAGATGCCACGAGTTCTTTTCAAAATGATTTACAATTTGCGCACATAACACTCCTTTTTCAAAGCATAAATTTAAAGATTTACATAACGGATTAAATTGTCTTCCAAATCAGACAAAAAAAAGCAAGTCCAGGATTTGCTTATGTGCTGCAGAATTTGCTGAACTGTAATGTTTCTGATCATTACCCTGTTTTCTCCCAGGCTGTAGTTTTTGCCCCATGTCCGAGTTCCTTCATGACCCAACTCCCATGAACTCTAGGCACTTGGATGTTAGGACGAAGACATTTCAGAGGATCAGATAGAACACTCATTCCTCTTACAAATATGCCACAATCCACATCCAACTGTGGACAGAATGAAAAGCAGTCTGATGAAAAAGGGAAGCTTTAACAGAGACAGTCCAAGTGCAAGTCAATCTCAACAGGATAATCCCTGCAACTGTCTTGACATGAGCATTTTGAAAGACAAAAAACCCCAGGAGTTTCTTTAGTTTGCATTATGATGAAAAGGAAATTCAACTGAAATACATGGACCATCATGGAGACATGTGTGAATAACAAAAACACGAGCCACTAAACAAAAGAACAAAACAGCAACAGTTGTTGCTGTGGGCGATGATGAGGCCAATCTGCTGAGAAATTCCTCTTAGGTTCAGCAAAAAGGATGTTAAAACAAAACTGGATGGGTCTGTGGAAGCAACTTTACTCCACGAGAGCCTATTCACCAGAGCTCCCAGTCTGAGCCAAGAACTGGGACATGCAAGAGTCTGCTCATCAACTGGGGAGGACTTTAAAACAGGAACCTTGTAAACTGCAGCAGCATAGGAAAAATCTCAATAATAACCAAAATTGAATGGTTCAGCAAAAAAGGTTTTTGTTTTTAGAAAAAGTTAAATATAAAAGTAGTCAGGAATTAGGCCAGTGGAAAGGTATGCCAACAATCTGCTCTAAGCTGCACTCACAGTCACAAACTCAAACACATACCAGGTTACTTGCTTATCATAAAAAGCATGAAATGTGTGCAACAAAAGGCAGCAATGATCTTGCCTAAAGAGCAGCACATCACCTCGGGGTATCAATGGTAGGAAATACTAAGTTGTATTTTATCTTCTATTTAGAGCAAAACCCCAGCATCCCTAATGTGGTTTCCACTTGCTATTTACGTAATTAAGTCACCTCCTCACAGTTCAAATACCCTTACTCACTACTCCCTATGTCCCAGATGGTCAGTCTCCAGAAAACACCATCTGAGCTTCAGCCACTTCTTGGTTAAATCCATTCTGACGGCTTATTAGTAGAATAATTTATCAGCTGTTAAAATATTTGTTACGAATTTGTTTTCTACGTAAATCAGGTTCGATGAACTAGGATGGAATTCCAGCCTTTTCAAATGCATTTTAATGTGAAATGCTGACACCAAGTCTTAACTTCATTTGATTATTTTTTCTGTTTATGTTATTAGCAATCAGTTTTTCTGGCACTCTTTCCTGTTCCAGTTCAATCACTCGGTTGAATTACTTGAACTCCTGCTGAACTGCACCAAAAAAAGGAAAATTAACTAATGCCTCATTTGATCTTGTGACCATAAAACTTGTGTTTTCATTCCCTCTTTAACCTTTGACCATCTATTTTCCCCTTAATTTGTGTGTTATGTACCTGATAGTTTTACATTTGTTTCTTTTATTCATGAAAAAAGACTCTGCCCTGATGGCTGATCTGCCCTCTGTTCACTTTAACCACCAGTGACTGTTTTCTGATTTCTCATCAGTAAACACACAATTAAAATCACTTCTTCATAGCTCATCATGTATATATTATTTGGCTTACTGTATGCTCTTTACCAGAAGTGCGTGGCTGTTCTCATAAAAAGTGTCAACTAAGCTAAAAGAGAAAACAAGTTAGGAGAGAGTGAAATGGCTGATATTGTAAAAGCTCATATGCCAGTTTCACAGAACCATAGAATCAGCTGAGCTGGAAGAGACCCACAGAGGTCATTGAGTCCAACTCCTTGCCGTGCACACAACCATTCCCACGGCACACCACGTGCTCAGATTATTACTTTATTCAAGTCCTCTCCTTTTCACATTGTTATGATGGACTTGAATTTAATTTATGCTACTGGGCTTACCTTTTTTTTTTTTTTAAAAAAAAAAAAGTAGTTAAACACCTGAAGACATCATATAACATTTTAAAAACACATGTAGACTGTAATAAAATATGGTCCCTCTACAGCCTAAAGAAATTAAGTAAAAGGGGAAGATTTCAGGAATATCATTAATGAGGTCAAAGATTCCAATTATGGCTCACATTTGACATCAATACCCTCCATTTTTGTGAATATTAAATTCATGGATGCCAATCCTACGTACATATGCTCAGTATGGAATTCAAACCCCTTGTCTTGAATAGTTCCTTCTTTTTGCTCACTAAATTACAATAAGAATGCGACACACGACCTTCACTTACAAATATGAGTGCTCTAACCCACTGACTACCACTCCTGCTTCTGATCACTGGGTGAACTAAAGAGTTGGAAAGCAAATACAGGCTTCTAGCCATGCCAGGGTCCTGGTTTTTGAAGGCCAGCAGGTCTCTGTTTCTCCTGAGTAAATAAAAGTCAGCATCAGCAGTGTCATTCCACACAGCCTACAGACTTCCTATTGTTCTGCAGTAATATTCATTATCTCCCAGCATCAGCACGGCTAAAACTAAGGGCAGCTTTTACTTTTGTTAACTCGAGCTAACATCAACTTTCTGTGGACAAGAAGGAAACCAGGATCAAGGTCTGATGATACAAGTGACACATTGACATGGTCTCCAGTGAAATCAGCCTTGCTTATGGGCTGAGACACAAAAGAGCCTGTCCTTGGGTTTTCTCTTCAACTTCCTACTTCATGTACACACAAAAGCCAGTTTAATTTTTTAACTATGCAACCAACTTTGTCATTGTCAAGAAGAATTTATGCTGTATTTCTATTTCTTTCATATAATAGAGCAGGAAAAGGGTCAGTTCAGGTTATACAACTTCACCACGGGCATATGGCAGTGGACCCAGAGAAGAAACACAAAATCTCCCTCTCCTCTAAAGCAGATGGCATGGTGATCAAGTAAGATATAATCTAATGCTAACTGCTCTACTATTATCTATTGAAGCAACACCAGTAAAAAACAGTAAGGACAGAAAAAAACTAAGGCAGAGGAGGTGAAGCAGAGGAAGACAACAACGAAAAAAACCCAGAGTAAACCAGCTGTAAGAGAAGACAACTCATTGCAGCAGAAACAGCCTCTTTTCAGGTACACTTAAGATTTAAAACCTAGGAATGGCAATAGATATGGAATAGCAATGGCCCTCACCCTGTTTTAGAAAATGTTCTTACAGCTTGAGATACTGGCCCAGTTCCCTTTGCTTTTGAACTGCACTGGGCACCTGCCAGGGGCTAAATATCCTGGCTGCTTAGATAATTACATATTTATGATTTTGCCGAGAATTCTTAGTCAAAGCTTATTTTTGAACTGTAAAATGCTTAGAGAAACAGCAGAGAAAGTTCTCTGACAAATGCTACTTCAAAACAGAGCCAACACTTAAATTTTTTAAGGAACGCTCACTTCCGTTTCAGTTGATTCATTCAGTGGTGAACTTTAATGGCAGAAAAAGGAGAAAAGGGGTGTTTTCCCTCTCAGTCAGAAAGGGATCTTGCTAGTGTGTTTAACTTGCTCTCTGTAAGCAACAGAAAATTCAAAAACCCTTCCAAAAATGATTCAGAATAGTGTACATACAATTTTTAATGCTTATCACGGTTTGCACCCTACCACATGGTGGAACTTTTCTTTTGTATCCCATTATTAGTAGTATTTCCTCTTCCGCACATAAAGCACTAGATTAGCTAATTCATGCTGATCCAATAAATAGAACTGATGTATGAACATTTTGAAAAATAATTGTTTAGTTACAACGAATTATCACACAAAATACATTGCACTTCACCTTCCTTCATTGATAATAGCGTCCACTGATTTCAGAAAGAGCAAAAGGGTCCAAAATTTCATGTTGTCAGTTTTAGAGTATTTCAGAACCCGCTAGAAATAAATATTTTTTTTTTCTTTTTAAGGCTGCACCCCATAAACTGTACAACCAACAGACTGAACAATAAATTTCATGAGCAGTTTCAGGCCCCACTGTTCAAAGTGCTTTAAGCTTGGTTAGCTTTATGCATGCAAGTGCTCCTTATTTATATCTCAGAACTACTCCTACACTAGAAGTTACATGTAGGCACATGCATTTGTATTTCATAGAATAAGGACCTTAGTCTTGCAGGGTTATTTATTTTAAATCAATTATTCCAGGCTCTTGAGGGCAACATCTTTAGTACTGTCAAGTTTCATAAACTCTGGGAAGGAGGGGTCCCTGTTCTTGGTATAATGACAACTGACCTTCAGCTCCACCACCTTACAAAGAGCTGCTCATCTGCAAATACTCATTTTATATACCTATAGTTGAGAGATGCCATTCAGCTCCTCTTGAAACAAAGCCAGTTTTGAAATTCCATTGCAAAAACCTTGGAGCTACATCACAGTCCTCCAGCTGTCCTTGGCAGGTGCCAGCAGAGACAAGACAAACCCAACTCTCCAGCTCATATCCCCTCCCTTGGTTGTCTTCCTTTGCATGGAAGCATTTTAACACAAGGGCCTGGCAGATCAGTATTTGGATGGGTTTAGCTGCTGGGGAAGTACAGGCTAATAGTTATATCCAGTTGTTCATTCATCTGTCTTCTAAGGAGTGGTAAGGTCACAGGAGGCACCATAAAGGCATTCAAATTAAAAACAATTTGCTGCAGTCTTTTTGACTGGGAAGTTTTTGCAGACACCTTCCAGTCCCTCCATTTTGGAGTGACATTCCTCCTCCCCAGCTCCTCCAAGCACCCTGCTGTTTTCTGAGCTAAATTCCTTGCATAGGTAATTACACTGAAATGTTGCACCCATGGAATTTCCCGGCCCAAGAGACTCAGAGCCTGCAGAGCTGTCCTGTAACACCTCTTACATGTAGGACCAGTTGATGTAACACACAATAGGTGTGTTACACCCTCAAAACACACTATAATGTATTCACCTAAAAGTGGGCAGCACTGAAAGGAATGGATTTAAATCACCTACTTGGTATCTGGGGACAATTTTGTGCTCTCTGCCTATCCTCAGACTTTATTTGTGCCAGCTTGTAACGAACAGCAACATCCTCTCTTCTCTTCTGCATGAGACCTTTTTAACTGATCAGGGTGTCAATCTTTGTCAAACCATCCATGTGAAGGCTCAGAGCCCTGACACTGTTTTCCAGGATGCCTTCACAGCCCTTTCTGGTTACCTCTGCAAAATTAAACCGATCCCAGCAAGCTGTCATAGGAGAGTCACAAGCTGGTAGCTCCCACCTTTCTGTAAGCTCCTGGGTTTTGCACAGTCCATTCTGTATTTCTAAATTTAGATATACATCTATATGTGTGTATAAATAATGCACAGATAAGCACACTCTTATATTCCCAAACATATTTTTATGTGCACACACACAAACCTGCTTCAATGACTTGCAAAGACAGAAAGGCACACTGGTTTGCTTCCAAAACTCATAAAAAAGCCTTCCAAGATACAATGGAAAATCTCTTTGGTAAGCTACCTCTTCCATCAGCAATAAGAAAATACATTTGCTAAAGCCCTTGCTGAAATCCTGATGTCATCTTTTGCTTACACCAAAGATCCAGGACTTGACATATTTATTTCTGACACATTCATTAATTCTTGTGACCACAGATAAAGTACCCAGTTATCAGCCTCTAAATGAACCTTCAAAATCCTAGAAAAGTAGCAGTAGACACTTATTTTCCTGCAATTATGAGGCCTTTTTCATTATGCCTTTGCATCTTTCCTTTAACATTGTGAGGAACATTAAATTTGGCTGGAAGAATAACTTACACCCACTGAGCAGAGCCATGCTATATCACAATATAAATATTTAATTTTCTAAAGAATTGCCAACAACTACAATAATTTTTAAGGAGTAACTAGTATTTTACCCTATTTGGTTAATCAGTTAACATATACATAACATATGTATGTATATCATAACATAATATGATGAAAAAAATAAGCTTCTTTCAATTACCTTGAAACTTGAAAATCTAAGAAAACAATAGAAGAGGATGAAGTATGTGCAAATTGTTATCTTGGGTTTTTTTAATACTAAGAAATGGAACTGAAAATCAGGATTAAAACATGACCAAAAATGCTACAACCATTTCTCAAAGGAATCAGAAATTAATTTCTTATTCAAATATATTTGCTGGACATGGGCAGCCATGGTTAAAGCAAGTCCAGTTTGGGAGAAACAACCTAATTTCTTCAGCGATCTCTGGCCCACACTTAATTTACACACAGCAAAGAGAAAAACATAATAAAAACCTCTAAAAGTCTTTTTTACTGTACAGGTTTAGTTATGATTACTTTGGGGATGGTAAAAAATGTGTCTAGCTTGTCTCTTAAATCTACATTCAAACTATTTCAAAGTTAATCAGAGGTGAGTAATAGTTTAGAAATCTCTTGAATACTAAAGTGTAACAACTTATAGCACAAAAACAGCCCTCAAAGAAAAGAGTGGGGAGTGCTTCACTGCAAGTAACAGCTGAGTATGTTTTATGATCACTGTAACAACTACCATGCCCTTGAGACTCTGCAATTCTGAATTTCTAATATAATTTGTAGGGGGAGAATTAGGACAAAATGCAGTAACATTTCAAGTACAGTCTTACAGTATTTTAAAATTTTATGAAGTACAAGGACTAGGTTAATATGAAATGAGTCATGTTTTTAAGAGAGGCAGTAATACAGATCAGTATCTTAAATCGTAACTGAAATAACACTCAACCACCACGAAATAAAAAGAAAACAGAGTACCTTTTGCTGGAAAAAGGTCAACAACAACAACAATGAAGATTTAACAATACTAGAAAAGGCTGAGAGCACTGTTCATATCAGGACTGAGAAGTTAAAATACCAGTCTGAGTGACCAGGTAAACACTGTTCTTTCTCACTCAACAAATCCATTCCCACCAGCTGAAGTTCATCCCAAATTAATATAAACTCTACTCATATCAACTCTGAGCCTAAAAACCAGACTATTAAACAACATACATGCTTGGTGCAGATCTTCTGATTTCAGAGGTGTATTTGGTTTACTTTGTGACAAATATATTACATTTAACTCCATGAGGTCTTTGGGAGTTAACAGAATTGCTCACTGCCTCAAAGTAAAGGAAACTCTCCATCCAAGTATCCAAGCAAACTCTTGAGCATGATTTTCGTGACAGGGCAAAGGCAGTGGAGTTGCAAAGGTATAAATGAGGCTGTAATTGATTTACATATTCTATAGATCCATTTCCACATACAAACCAAAGGAAACCAGCTCAGCTCTCAGATCCAAAATTGAGTTTTCAAAGCAAGCAGTTCAAAATTACCCCTTTAACTTCTGTACTGAGCACAGTGATCTAGAGATGCTTCAAACACAGAATTCAAAGCTGGCACTTTATACATTTACTCCTTAAGGCTAATGCTGAAGGTACCACTCTGTACAACTCAATTGTAACAACATAAGATACCAAAACTGCTAAAAAGAGGTTTTTTGATCAAAGCTGAAGCAGCAAGCTCCAGTCCTTCCCTTCAGGCCTCAGCTCTACTTTCTATCTGCACAGCTATCAGGAAACACCAGCAAACCATAAGGACAGCCTGAAAACACGAATTTGCAATAGTCTGTAACACTAACATTCCAGAGATGGAATAAGAAGATTGCCCCTTTCTACAAAAGCTAAGATTTTAACTTCACTGGTCTTACACTGATGAGAGGGCTGAAGTAAAACACACCTGACAATGCAGAGCTGGTTTTGCTGTTGTTTTTTTTTTCCTGGGAAAAGCTGTTAGTATTGAAACAAACTGCAGAGAGCACCCAAGTGGGGGCTACAGAACACTCAGCTTGGCTACAGCTCACCCAAACAGGCTCTTGGCCAAAAGAGGAAGTAACACCAGTTACCAACAGGATGAGCTATGTTACTGTCAAGTCACACTTCTCACTTCAAAATTAACATGCTGCCCTACTTTCCACAGGATAAAACCAGGTGCAATTGTAGTATTTTTGTCAAACAGCATCATGGTCTAGATATTCCTTCAAAAATGAAAATAATCCACTTGAATACTAAAAAAGTATTTATTCTAAAAATACTCTTTGCAGTGTGAGCCTGCTAATGGCATGTGTGCAGAGAGAAACTACACCACCTTTAGTCAGCTAAAAAGGTACTTACCATTGGCAGTGCATTGATATGCAGAAGTTTTCCTTTCGGGTGCCTCTTGCCACAGAAGGGTGATGCTGACAGGGAAATAAGGAGACAAAATAGGCAATGTTAGTATTTACTATTTTGAAAACAGTGTTGTTAACACCCAGTAAAATGTTATCATTTAGCCTTCCTGGCTCTCCCAGCCTGCTCAGTTCCCAGAGCTGAGTATTCCCATTGCTCCCATTTGCTCAGAGCCCGGAGCAGAGCTCGGGCACAGCACAGAACTGGAGCTCTGCACTCATCCTGTGCTTCCCACATCACAGAGCTGGCTGCTGCAGGGAGCCTGGCACACAGAGCTTTGAACAAATAACAAACACTGCTGCTGAATGAACACCTGCACTTCCAGGCCTCTGGATGGTCACAGCCATTCAGCAGGAGCACACACACACACCAACCCAGGCAGAAGCATCCTCATGTCTGCATTTTGCTTCAGCTCTCAGCAAAAAGCTTCAGAAAGGCACCTAGACAAGTTACAGTATCGTCTGCCCATGCCAAATTTCTTCTGGAAATAAACCACAGTTAAGGACGTCTAAATGCTTTGAAAAGCCCCAAACAAAAATCAACATTCCAGTGGTATGACTTCCAAAATGGTTACATCCACTGTGAAGCAGTGGAAGAAAAATAAATCTGTTTTCCTAACACATCTTGCACTAAATAACTCAATTTATATACACAAGTGTGCCTATGAGCCGAAAGAGTTACCAGCTCCAGCAATGACCTCAGTAATTAAAAAAAAAACACCAGCTCACACTAATTGCTAGCAATACTTGACAACATGTAAATAACAGAAATCTTCCTAGTGCAAAATTCAAGAGAAATTTTGCCCACCTTTAAAACCCAAACAAAAACATAATCCAAACAAATCCACACTCTCCTACACTTTAGTAATTTTCTTTACATGCCAATAATAATTTTATGCACCCAACAATAGAATAACTAAGTATAAGCACACAGTTTTTGACATCCAAATATGAGGTAACTCCATCCACTGCACTGGTCATTTTTATTCAGCAGTGACAAACGATTTTTATCCACACTAATATTCCTGAGTGGCTGCCCTCCATACAAATACTTGCCAGACGACTTTTCTTTAGGACATAATCTAATCGCCCACTCAAAGAGCAGGAAGGGTGACAGATGGACATGGGTGACTAATGAAGTATTACCAGACTATTTTTAGATTAAATTCTTTACCAAGCATCTGCAACCTGTGGTCAAAAAAACTTTTACTATGAGTAAAGAATAACTATAGTTTGTGGGACTCATGGGATTAACACAAGGCTCTCACGTGCAATTTTCAAGCTCAACCAGCAGGAAATCATTCATTATAGAGGCATTTTTGGACCCAGCCAAAAAAAAAAAAAAAAAAAAAAAAAAAACAAANAAAAAAAAAAAAAAAGCTACAGCATTTGGGCTTATTTTATTCTTAGAAGATCTTACAAGGCAGGCAGAAATATCACCTTCACAGTGCAAGCATGAGGCACTGCAGAGGATGCCGAGGAATGCAGGAATGCTGGGAATTGAAAGAATTTGCAAACATGCTCTTATTTCCTTGCTTAGTTGTACTAGTGCTGCAGAAAATATGTAAATGGGCTGAGTGAAACTCCACTCCTCAAGAGGTACAGTATTCTATGCAAGGCTACTCAGAAAGCTTTTTTTCCACAGCCAGAGCTGCTGACCAGCTGAGAAGAGAAAGCCTGCTCTGCAGACCCCATAAAAACATTATTTGCTTATAACAAAGAGTTTCTCTTAAAAACAGAACAAAACAGCAACCAACCAATATTCCTTTGAGAACAGCCTAAATAATGATAAAAGCTGTGTGCAGAGAAAGGCAGAGGAGGGCCCTGCTACCCCGTTCCGAGTGCGACACTTGGTTTGGGTTATTCTATTTGGAAAGGAACACTGCAAGCATAAATAAAGGGATGATTGCACAAACATAAACCATTTTCTTCAAGGAAAAAAGGCTTTCTTCAGTACACACTGCCCAATCTGTCTCCTTCCAACACCTCTTTGCCCTTGTGCAATCTCGAGTGCAGTACTTATCATCGAAGCCAGAGAGGGAAACCTTTCTGCCTGATCCGTGGAAGAGGATTCTTGTCCTTTGCTTTACATCTAAACAGGGCAGTGACACGGAAAGAAGCTGGAAGCAAAGACTCAAGAGAGCAGAGAATGAGAAAAGAAAGGGTTCACTGACTTCACTTCATTCCTCACTCAATGTTAATTGGTTGTAGGCTCCAGTTTTAAATAAAGGCGCTTGAAGCGGCATGTAAACATTTAGAAAACTCTGCAATGTCCTTCTTCAGAATCAATTGCTGAGTACAAATGCCTCATCAGCAGCTTCTTTTCTTTCCAAATTTATCTTATTGGATTTTGGCATGTACCTTGAAACAATGCAGGTGACAGTTATAATTTATTGATTTTAAACTACCTCTCACCTTTATATTCCAACATGTTACGGTGATTTAAACAGGTGCCCAGATGTAGTAACAGCTATACTACATGACACTTAAAAATAATCCATCAGATGCCCTTTAAGTTGATGAAGCATAGCTGGGGAATGCACAGCAGCTTCTGAGTTTGGATCCTTCATCTTGAAGGGGCTGTGAACAGCTCACCACTGCCTGATGACTAACATCTTCAACATCAGTTGAAAACTGCTCCCCTCAACTTGAAAAGAAAGATGATTTTGCCATGTGTCCATTGACACACGTGCTCACAGCCACTGCTTACCAGCCTTGCCCACACCAGTTCTTTCTGCACAAAATGACACACCTGATGCCTGTGTCCCTTGGAGATTTGGGGCCAAACACTCAGTACAACACCCAACATCACCTCCCTGTGAAGAGCATCCTATCCTCATCCTATCCTGCTATGGTGTACAGAGACCAGATACACTCCAGGCCTCCAACCCAGCTTGCAGGAGCCAGGCAGTTCCCACCTGCAGGGCTACAACTAACATGCCAAACCACCTTCATCAAAGCATCAAATACCCATCCCAGGCTGCCTGCACAGATTGGGCTGCTGCTATCAACCAAGTAATAATCGTGTGGTACAAAGGAAACCACAGATAAAAACAACCCTGGCACCAACACAGTGACAGACCTGGTTATAAACACACAGACCAGATGTACACTGATGTTAGTCCTTACCTGTTTCCAAACACAGTCAGTTCAAAGCAAGGATTTCTCAAAGTGCTACTTGCAGAGATATTTAACCATTTCTTTCCAGAAAAGCTGCTATTGGTGCTACTTTCTCCTTCCCTGGAGAGTACATTACACTGGGTTTGTGTTATGGCTAAACCAGTGGTTTTTGTGTGAGCTGTGAATTGCTCTTGTTCCCCATGTGAACTTGTGCACTCCTGGTTTTTTTCTAATCCTCTTAGGATCACACTGTTTATAGTACTTTCTGAGATTTTGGCACTATTTGAATTCTAACAAATAAATTTAGTCATTAGATGTTGTGCTGTCTGAATCACTAAAGCCTTCTAAGGACATGATATCTTTTCTTCTAAATGATCCTTGAGCATCCTGCTTTTATCTGGATTCAGTATCTGGAAAAAGTTTCCCAATCAAGATAGAATTAAAAATAACTTAATCCTGGATATTCCCCTCAGTAACTAGGCTGCAAAAAGCATGAGACAATAATTTTAAAAGCCTAAATTGAAAACTAATCACTCCATTGAATCCTTCCTTTCATTTGGTTAATAGGCACATACAAAGCTAATGGTGATTCTACCACTGCTGTGCTTGGAACATAAACAGAGAAAACCAAAGTTATTTCTTTTAATCACAGTTCCACAGTGATGTATGGCAAATTTTTTTAAGCAATTCAGCACGTCTAAAACAACATCTGCTTTTCTGATCTGACAGAGAGGCTAAACCAAGACAAATACCAACCCATAAAATTCAGGAGAAACAAATACGTACAAGTGTGTGGGGAGGGAAATCAGCACCACACACAAGACGTGGTTAAAAACTGTCATTACTTGAAACTGGTAGGTAGCAATAGGGTTCCTAGTGACAAAATAACATGCACAGACTGCTCCAGTACTTCGCTCTGGGAGCGCAGTGTGGGCGAGGATGTTTTACAAGAAGCCTCATCAGGAAGCACTGAAAGTATCTAAGACCTGCCCAGAGACACATCTACACAAATCCCTGAACTCTACCTGGAACAGCTCTTCACTGTCAAGTGAGAAATTTTTATTTCCTGATCTTTGCTCTTTTACCTTTATGCCATCAGAAATATAGAAAAACTTGATGTAAGTTGACTTTTCCAGATGTTTCCAAGAAGAAATGCTTAACTTGTACATTCATATCACATTAAAGCTGCACAACTTCTCACACTTCAGGAATTATCTTATACAGAACAAGCACCTGTATGTCTGTGGACATATGTGAATAAACTGCTAAAACAAAGGGTATCTGAGGGGATAAAGAATAAGAACTGGGCAAGCAGACAGCACTGCTCTGGAGAAAAGTTCATCCAGATACAGAAACCACTGACTGTACACCCACAGAAACAGGATTCAGCGTGCAATGAGAAACACAGGAGAAGTCCCACCAGAGCAAATGAATACTGCAGAAGTTTAAACACCAATTTCTGTAACAGTCAAAAATCGAGGCAATCACAGAAAACAGCTCATAGCCCACTGAAAGGGAAGGAAGCTGAATTGCTGGAGAGGAAACCAACTCAGCCAGCTCCATTAAAAACCCATAAAGCACCCCAGTAATCTTGTCAATACCAATCGGCTGGTACCGATGGGAAGGAGGGTGAGCAGTGCTGCAGCACCATTTCACTTGCTAGGCATTTAAATGAAATTCAATAGCAAATAATCCAATTCACACAATCTGGAAGTTAGAAGGTCCTAGAGAATGAAGTTAAACCCAGTCTAGACTGGGAAGGAGTATAAAGAGCTATTACTCAAAGCACTCTTATGCCAAAGGACCTTAAAGCACTCACAAAACTTCACCTTCACAGTGTGCTACCTGCAGGATGGGGGCCCACCTGTGAAAATCCAAGGTGGTTTCCAATTTTTGGAGTTTTTCTTCCAAAAATAGTGGATGTGCTGACTACTGACATATTGATCGAAACAGTGGCATATTGACAGAAAAAAAAATCTGTGTTTTTAGTCTAAAACTGAGTTTTAAATTTAAATTCACCACTGGCATATTAATCAGCTAAAACAGCTCATCAAGCTGGGTGCTCTCAGCAGACTCACTTCAATTAAGAAAGAGCAAAAGATTTTTCCTACAAAAAAAAAAAAAAAAGAAAGAAACTTTTAAAAAATCAGAATTGTTTTTCCCATTCCCTTTCCTCAAAGTAAGAACAGACGTATTTCCCATTATATTAATTCAGCCTTCTCCAGCTCACTAAAAATCAACTCAGCTGCACTGGTGGGTGAGAACCCTTCCCTTCTCCACTCAGACCCAGTTAACTCAGATGAGCCTTCACAGCTGAGGGAAGGCAGCAGCTGCTTTTGTCAACATGGAAATGTTTTTGCAGGGAATTGATAGTTACAAGGTTAGAAGGACTTTTAAACTGGTCTCCAACGCAGGGATATGGAATAAAGCTCAAATGGCTTTTCTGGGAAAATCACCTTCTTTTGCTAACAGTGCCTGATTATTTTTCCTACAAAAACAGACACTGTGTTTTCAGACAGATACTGTGTTTTCAAAGCTGTACTCTTCTGCTTTGGGATTCAGTAGCCTTGCAGAAGAACTTATCTAGATTATGGCAAGCTTAATTTATTGAATTAACTAAAATTCTGTCTCAAATACGCCATGATTCAGGGAGATGGGACACATGTTTTACACAGACATCACATTTGTAACTAGGCTCAAAATGTTTAAATAAGGAAATCTCCCGAAATAAGAAAAGGACTTGACAATATTGTGTTATTTTCAACCTCAAGGAGTGTAACCACCATGGGAGCCCAGGCTGGGCTTCCCTCCTCATTTGCACCGCAACCACCTTTAGTTCTTTGGGCACCCCGAAGTCAAGGAGGGCATTCTTACAGAGCAACAGCTCAGATCCACATTTCTGCCAAGCCAAGCTAAGGAGCTGCTGAGGACATTCAGACAATGCACTGGGGCTTGGTTTCTGCTGCAAGAGGTGTTTGCAGACAGCTTGACGTCAATGGGCTCAAGTTGTCCCGCTGTGGCCACTGACCCTGAACGCCGTGTACACCCCGTGGTGCTGAAGTGACTCTCCCTGTCTGAGGACACAGTAGGAAGGCTCGTTGCCTTCTGTCTGCCCACTGCAGGAGTAATTCCCAGGATACCTGCCCTTGCAGCAAAGAGTCAGGCTTAAAAACAAAGGTGCTCCAAAATGTTCGTAAAAATCTACCTTGCTTGTGATATTGGGTATGTGACAGTAGTAGCACAGAGGCTGAAGAGTTAGGATCCAGGAATTCCTTTAAAATAGCCCTCAAAATTATGGGTTACTTTTAAAACTCAAAAGCACTTAAAAATCCACAGGTATGAAAACATTTTTCTGAAAACTTTTAAGTCACACCAGAGACCAAAAGCAAAGTTTGCGGTGGAGCTTGGGCTCATACACTCCAGATGTTCCTGGGATACAGCTCCACTAAAATAAGGTGTTTATAATGTGTTCCAGATTCTTCCTAAAATTATTATTACTATTATTTTGTGCAAAGCCAGAGAAAAACATAAGGATCTCACACTGCCAAAAAAAGGGTAACATTGAATGCCCTGAAATCATCAATTAAATGCATCAAGGAATTTTGTTTGTTTGTTTTTTCCAAAATAACTGGTCAACAAAAGCTGCTGCACTTCTGCTTACAGTCATTACCATTTTCCCAGGAACTTTCACAACTGAGTGATGCCTGAAGCACAATGTAGTCACTAGCTGTATCACTTTTCCAAGACTGTGTCTTAGTCATATTTTCACACAAATAACCTACAGATGAAGTTCCTCCTGCACAGGTAAACCCTGTGACTAAGGAGCAGACAAGTTGCCCAAGACCAAGCAACACAAGGATTTTTTTTTCCTTTTTCCAAATCCTCACATTGCCACCAGTAGACAACACCATCTTTCCTACAACCTTTGGCCTCTGCTCTTTCCATGTCTCCATCACTTCTCTAACAGAGCAATTCTGCAACCTCACACGAGGGCTCTGATTCACAAAGAGTTAAAACCTACCTGGAGAGGGCTGCCCTTGTTCATGCACTGGTTATCCAGCCATCCCTGCTAAAAGGACAACTTATCCTTACACAGCAGCTACTGAGCTGTGACAAATTGCAGAGCAGGGTAAAGGGAAAAAGCCTTTGCTCATTTACCATGGCAAGCTTTCCTGCCTCCTGAGAAGGGAAACCTTCCCTGCAGCAGAGGCTAAAATCACAGAAGGCAGAGGGACAGCACACTCATTCCCAAATGAGCTGCCTCTTGTCCCTAAGAGCTCAGAGGTGTGGCTCACCTGAGGGCTCTGGTTTAGCTTTATGCCCAAGTCACATCCTAGCCAAGATCTAATTGCTATTGCATGGGGAGACCTCAGTCTACCCTCATCTACCCTCTCCCAGCTGGGTGTTCTCAGCACGTCTTTTCCTCTAAAAAAAAATTAACAGTTTTCTTCCACTCAGCTCTTGAGGCATCCCACTGCAGGGGTCAGAGGAGGACAGAACTGGCTCAAGAAATGAAGAGGTAAAACAGCCCAGAAAGGGAAGAAATGCAGGAGCAGCACTGCCCTATAGTTCCATCATCAAAATACACATTTCCAAAGAATGCCTGGTGCCCTGGACAATGAAAGGGGGCCCAGCACAAAAAGCTCTCAGCAAACACAGAATGATGCACCAGGAATGAGCTGTACCAGAAACAGCACATACAGTAACTGTATAAAACATGTATTTGTTATTCTGTTGTCTTTTTAAACCGTTTAGGATACCAGAGCTGTTTTGTCTGTCACACTGACTGAATAGCAAAATAGTTGCATCAATATTAGACTTGTACATGGAGTAAGAGACACCAAAACCTGTTCCAAAGAATAAGGAGCTTCCAGTACAGAGAAACATAGCAAAATATTTACTTTAACACTATGGTCAAGGAGAACAGCATCTATTAAATAAATGGACTAAAGTCATTAATCAACAGCAGCATATTAAACTAATATAATCATGCTACTTGTTCTTTGCCTTTTTTTTCTTTTTTTTCCAGAGGACTTAATCATGACCAAGGAAAACATGTATTTGGGTCATCAAAGACAACATATTCAAAAGAACTGATGAGTATCAGGAAGCAAAACCACAGCAGAGAGGTCTTAGAAAGATCATCCAGGCCAGGATTAATTGGTAACAACCTAACAGTGCCCTTATTCAAGCCTGTCCTAAGCAGTAAAGAGGGTTTAGCTATATGTATACACTTGAACTACTCAGCTATGTACCTCCAGAATAGACCTAGGTGGTCTATTTAAAAAAAAAAAATCCCTTCTCCTACAAATAGTGTTTGATATGTTAATTAACATTTCAATTATGTTGGTTTTCCTGCTTGTAGGAAAAGGTTTTTCCCCTATTGAAAATAAGTGTAAAAAACCCTAAGCAAACTTAATTTGTTGCCAAAGTGAGTGAAGTCAGTATTTTTGTTTCACTGGAAATATTTTCTGTTGGATTTCCTATGGTCATTGCAGCTGTACAGCTCAATTTATATCCCTCTGAACTTATGTGTTACACACACAGAGCAACACACAGCAGGTGTTTATCCTACAAACAAGTGGAAGTGGGATTAGATAACCTATTACACCACTTCACCAACAGTTTAAAAAGCAGAAAAAAGAATACTGATGTTAGTTAAGGGATCAGTCTCAAGCACAGCTATGTAACATCACCGACAAGAGAAAAAACAACAATTTCACAGGAGCAAATGTCCAGGGCAAGAGAAGATTTGGGTCTGGTGAAGATTGGATAGCTGCAAATAAATTTTAAATAACCAGGAAAAACTTCCCTGTTACAATATCATGAAGCTGCAGACAAGTTGAGAGAAACTCTCGGTGCCATGGGGCTTCTGTTATTTTAAACAAGAGCAGTAAGGACTCTGGAAGGAATAATTCTGCCTAAGGAGAAATATTAGTGTATAGTGTTTAATCTAACAGGGCTTTTCCCTTTCTTTACTTTTTGATTCTTATCTTGATTGTTTCACACCGGGAATCTGAAACTGGCTGAGCTCTGCATCCTGCAAATCTTGTTCAAACTGGAATAGGCTGGGGATAGGATTTCACCATTTGGGAATTTCATTTACAGAATTCTGCCTCTGCAGTCACCTACAGAATTCTCGTTCTCTGTAACTGCTGTCAGGGCTTCATGAAACAGGTGGGTTTGGGACTTTTCTTCTATTTTTTAAGTCAACTCACATTTATCAATGTGATCTACTAGACCGGTTGGAGAAAGTAACGAACTCAAGACCTCTGTTCTTGATCTTTGAGAAATAAAACTTACTTAATCTTTCAACTTGTTAAAGATAGAAAATTTACCCACATCTTAATATTAAAATATGCCAGGTAGGTACCATCACTGCACTGATTTGCTCCTGATGTGGTTTTTGCTGCTCTGATACAGATTCACTAAAGCATCCACAGACCAGTTTTCATTTTTAAAAGGAAAAAAAGTGATGAATGTTTACAAACTTAAAAAAAAAAAAAAAAGCCTCTATGTTCCATTACCTACAGTTTCTATTTCCATAACCTACAGTTATTAAGTTCTTTTTTTTTGATGGAGAATGAACAGAAGTGTAAATTTCGCTGCTTTCTTTTGTGGTCATGCTAACACACATTGGTTAATCAAGAAAGCAAGCGACATGCTCAGGGGAGGAGTATCAAACACACTTGTCAAAAACACTCCACCTAGCAAAAGCATTTCCCTCCAATGTCAAACACCAAATACTGGGGTCTGGTTCATCTCCAAACAGAACACTGTAGGTATTATTTCAGTCGCACCTAGTCAAGGGCTTTTCTTCCCTGTTTTTTTGAGGATTCTTTCATGCCATACTTTTCCAAGTCAGTGGCAGAATGTTGACATGGAACAATATGAGGTATTTAGCACTAATAAATACACAGACTCAATCCAGCACAGAGTAATAAATGCACAGGGCTTGGCAGACCAATAACGATGCATCTTCCATCACCAACAAGTAATAAAAACTCAGGTTTACAAGCTGCTGCACTTCAGAAGAGACTGTTTACCAGATCAGATAAAAACACGGTTCAATATATATATTTTTTGTTGTATGACACGGTACAGCTGCAATCATTTATCAGACTTTTTCTTATGTCTCATCTTTCTTATCACTGCCCAAGGAACAGGCAAAATCTTGGAATTACAAAAACACCTCTAACACTAGTACTTCTGACCCATTTAACATATCCTTTTCTTTTTTTACACCAACTTTACCCAGAAATAAATCCACTTGCCATATTCTCCCAGGAATACTACTACTGGTCTGGTTTTGACACCTTTTCAGAGAAGTCTCGTTGACCCTCCTGGGCTTGTAGCAGGCTTGGTGTGCTCACCACCTACACCCTGACACTCCCTCTCCCACGAAAACAAAAAGGATGCAGTTTTGCTAGCAACATCTGCAGACTAAACAAGCTCAGTTTAAGAGCAATTAGCACAATTTGTTCTTTGGTCAAGTCAAGATAATTTCCTTGGGGCATTTTTAGCTGATCTGTTAATTCAGTCACTAAGAAAACTTCACTAATTTTATCTTTCTGTTCCTAGTATCTTCTTGTAAAGCAGCAAAAATAAAACTACACTCATTTATTTTAGCCTGTATATGAAGAGTTAATTTTTATAACTTCATTACGTAACGACTTTACTATAAAATTCTTAACTGACTTGAACAATTGCCAGTCCTCAAAATAACACCTGCCAAACATTCTTACCAAGTTTTGAAGGCAGTGAGTGGCTGCATGGACCAGCCAGAGACCATCCATGGGCTCAGAGGGCAAAGGTGAGTGTGGAGGAAGGGAGACAAATAATTCACAGCAGTGTAAAGTGTCAGTAACACATGCATGAAAGTGATCTAGGAAGCCTCCCATCACTGCATGGAATTCCTCTGTCCCAGCACAAGCTGCAGAGCCATAAAGGGAAAGACAAGGAAATAACCCTGGATTCCACAAGGCAGTGCAATGGAACACTGCAGCAGCAACTTCAACTGCCAAGAGGGAAATCTGATCTCACATGGACAAACACATGTCACATCTCTCATGCGACACATTTTAGGAAGAGAGGTGTACTTGCAGAAGCATTAAAGCCAACATCTCCTTTCCTTTTGATTAACAAAGCAGAAAAATACTCCTTGCTCATCCTTAGTCACCAGCAGACTTGACTTGGTGAGGTCATTTCAGCAGTCCCATCTCAGGCACTCCACCCAAACCCTCCCGAGGCTTTTATTTTTTCTCTTTTAAATTAACCCAATCTCTTGCAAAGAAAAACTGTGGGCACTGCCCAAGATGAGTTCATTACTCATGGCCAGAGAGGCCCAAAAAGCCTGAACTGAGACAAGATGAACTTAAAAATTCTGGTGAAGAAGACAGACACTTCCATGACATTATTACTAAATACGTTTAGAATTAAGAAAGATTAAAATACAAACCCCTACAGATAGCACACAGTAAATTTTAAACCCCTGCTGCTTTCTATTTTAACCAACTAGAAGGTTGGTTAATCAGGGAAGCAGAAGAGAGAATACCACAGAAGCATTTCTGTTTATTCCTTTCAAAACCAGGAAGTTTTTTCATATTTGCAAAGAATTTCTATTTAAAAAAAAAATAAAAAGCCGGTAAAAAAATCCTTCTGCAGTTCTCTACTTGAGATTCTTCAGTGTTTTGACAACAGAACCCACTGCAGATATAGATACTATAGAAATATCACGTCAAAACTGACTTTAGATTTTAATTTCAAACTTAATTTGAAATTTTGGCAACCTGTATCAAAATCTGATTGAAGCCACTAGAAAGAAAATCAGATCAATGAAATAATCAAGCAATATATTACAGTTTGAAGAAAATTAAGCCATCACTGGAACTGCTGGAAATCACAGGCAGAATGTTCATGAACTAAAAGCGTTAAGTGGCCAGTTTTTACAGTGGCATAGAAATTATTTTTAATACCACAACTATTTTGCATTCAAGTGGCTTCAGTGTTTTGTATGTACTCCAGAGACTCAAGGATAAGAAGTTCATCTGCCAGTTATGAGACTACAAACCCTCACTAATTCCAAAATACTGAACAAGAAAATCAGTTCAATCCACTACTGTCAAAAGAGCCCTTTTGCCTAGTTTGAAATGCAGAAGTTTCCCTCTTTATCCAGTACACTGCAACAGTAAACCAAGTGAAGATTTTGTGCATTATACACACGCCTTCCTCTAAATGCAGTTTGATACAATAAATTAGAAACGGGATATTCATCAATATGCAACTTCCTAAAAAGTCATAAAAACTTAAATAATTTGTATAAATAAAGGTTATGTGATTTAACAAAAGCAGAGCAAAGCACTAAATCAGCCTGTTTAGCAAAATAAATACCACTTCTACTACAACAATTCAATCTTAGTAGCAAATCAAACATTTTAATAGATTGCAGCACAGTTATTTTCTCGACAAAGTTTGATTTCTCTAAATCCAAAGTAAAATTACAATCAATTACTTCAAACAAGGGCTTCTGCCTGTTGATTAAATTGTTTTCCTTCGATCCACCCTGGGCCTAGCAGACATATCTTCTGGTATTAAATAGTCAAAGTGTAAATTAAAGCTTAAAAGACCTCCTTAAAACAACAGCTATAATCAGCCTTGATATTCACGACTTTCAAAAGAAAAAGATTTGGGATAGGGCAGCAAAAGCACACAGCACTATGTAGTCCCTCTGTCTCTGGCTGGAAGTCATTGAAAACAGATCCAAGGAAAACCCCAGCTGGACATAACCCACATCCTGAGGTGCTTGGTGCTCCTTTGGAGGTAGAACAGTGAGCACCAAACAAACAAATAAAGGAAATGTAATCATCCAGTCCTGGGTGGGTTGGTTTTTTATTTGTTTTTTAAGCTTAGCTTTACCATTGAATTCGAAACAAGCAAATATATTGGAATAAACCACAAAGCTGTATCCACACTGCAGTATTCTTCAGGTAATTACACTGAGAAAGAAAGAATAAGGGGGTAGTTGCCACAGGAAGTCACCTATCTTAATTGTGCCTGCAATTATTTCTGTATTCAGTAGGCATTCAAAACTAAGCTTTTTTTACACTTCACTTCTCTAATTCACTCCAGCAGTGTCACACTTGCTCTTGCTTCTGCAGGGAAGCATTCCCCACAAGTTCACTGTGGAGATCATAAAATCTCAACTCACTGATAACTGACTTGAACATCTCATCCAGAAGTTTCTTTACTGTGCTTCCTCTGTATTCCTTCTGGAATATCAGCAAGAAACACCAAATACTGGACCAAGAGGGCTGATTTAACTACAAGAGATGTCAGAAGAATAATAAAGTTGTTCCTGTTTGTACAGTAGGAAATAAGGAATCTATAATATAAAATACATACATTATAAAAAAATAAACCTCAGAAACACCTTCTGAATTTAGGTTTTACTGTCTCACACACTTCAAAAACATGAAAGGCCCTGAAAGATCAATACAAGCCATAAGAATCTAAGGTGCAGAAATCCATAATTTGATTTTTTAAAATACGTTAAATTGTACAGTAGCAAACACTGAGATAAATCAAAGAGATCTCCATACAAGAAACAAAACAGGTTATAAATCCAGAATTTATAAACCTCCCATATGCTCAAATAGGGAATGTGGTGCAAAGAATTTATTACAAAACTTGTTTTCTAGTGGGCATTCAGGTATTTCTCATTTCAAGTAAAAACTTCTATTAAAGGAACACGTTCTCTAAGGATTTATTTATCTCTGGGCTTTCTCTCCCCCAGTATTGTTAATTTTTAATAAGCTTTCTGAAAATTCCCTTTGCAATGAATCTCACTGGCTGGGGAATGCCAAAGGACCCTTTGATCAGCAGATACAACCCTTTTTGCTAGTTTTGGAGGGATTTTACTCATGGAAACTGCAAAAAATTCTTTTGATCATAGCACCAAAACTTTCATTTCAGCTCACTCCTGGTTTGGAGTCATGGGGGGTTCGTGTTCTGCCGAGTCATTCCCCCGTGGAGCTCAGAAGGATCTGGGAGCCTGGACTGGCATCTAATTGTCACTCTGGCTCCATCAATCCCGTCGGATTCACTTTGATTCACTTCAGTGCCTGAGAAATTCCCAAACAAGGCAGAGTGAACCTGCCAAGCCCTGCTGTACATCCACACCACGAGGACACTTGCTGGACTTGTTTCTAAGAATGGGACACCATTTGGGAGAGCGAAGAAAACAACTCATTAGAGCACCCGGAGAAAATCCTTTTCTCCCAGGACACTGCTGTGCCTGTGGAATAGAAAATGCTATTAAACAAAAATGATCAACTGCAAACAAACACGAATGATTTGCTGAACAAAAAATATCTTGCAGCTAAGAGACAATATAAATTACCATATGCAGACAACTAGGATGCCAAAGGAGCAGGGGCCTCGCTGCCCAAAAAAAATAAATCAGCAAAGGCAGAAAGACGGTTAGTGACTGTGTTTTGATTTTAGCAATAGAAATCTAAAATAATCCAAAATTGAGGATGTAATTGCCAAAAGGAAGAAACAAACAACACAGAAAAAGAATAATCAAGACTGGAGAAAAACAGATTATCAAAGGCACCTGCTATCACAAGAATAGAAATGAGATCTTCAGAAGCCCTGAAGGAGTCCTTGCAGAAAAGAAACAAGAAAAAGCATAAAATCCCCAAGAAAGTGATCGTTACTGATTTGATCATTTTAGCATACAAACAGAGATGTACTAGGGACGGTAGAGACTGCCAAAGGGAACAAAACCCAAAAAAGTAGGGGGGGAGGGTGTATATTCCTGTATTCCTCTTGCCTATGCCATGCCAGACAGACTCCCCTGTTTTCCACTGCATCCAAACCCCTGCAACCTGTTGCCTCTGCAGCAGCTGCATCACTGCCACACTGCCAGACCACAGAGCTCCAGGAAAACAACAGCAGAGGGGTGTAAACATCTCTGTGAGACTAAAACATCATCTCCTCAAAGATTTCCCCTGCCTGCTCTGGCCATGGCCTCAGCCCTGAGACAGCGTTATTTCTGTTATTTCTGTTTTTTCTTCCCCTGGAGCAGCAAACGTTCTGCATCCAAACAAAGCAGGAGAATCAGTGTGTTTCTCTGCTCTGATCAGAGATGTTTATTCCATCCTTCACCCTGGCCCACACACACTACACAGCACTTCGGGGCCTCTCTGGGAGATTGCACTCTCAGAATATGGGCTGATCAAACACACCGAATGCACAACGCACTTGACTCCCACATATTAATTATGTACCTCTAAATCCTAACCATTTCTCTAATAATTTTCTTACAGAACATAAAATTCTCACAAAAGGAAGATCCCCTTTGATGTCTGAGAGCTCTTCTGTAGGTATCGGAGGCACAGTGTAAATATTGTTTTACAACAAACAGAAATTCTATACATTTCTACTCATTTGCAAGATGATCAAAACGAGTGAGAAGTACAGGAGAGAACTTTAATTTTGTTCATTCACCCCCTGCATCTACCAGCTCCTTGAGTTCCTGCAGGAGCTCCTTAAGCCTTTGGAGAAACCAGAAGATCCTGCTGGGAAGGGATAGGAAGAGTGCACATTTAATAACCAGAAACTATGTATGAGAGACCTTTCTGGTTTTATTTTTGGCACAACTTACCTGCCGGTAGAAAGACTGTATTTGAACACTGAGAGGAATGTAATGGGAAATTTATTTTAAGGATACAGTTCTAGCAGGTCATAAAGATTGTATCATTATCCTCCTTGGACAGTAATTGGCAATAAGAATACATGCTCTTCTTTCAGTTTTTGTTCCTTTGATGAGTTGAAAGAGAAATGCTGTTCATCCAACATGCTGTTTATTTAATATTCAGCTTTCTTGAACTCTTCTTATGCAAAGCACAAATGCTGACGATCAATTATTTTAGTAATCATAATTCAAGCTCAAATTTTACACTCTGTAAACACATTATCATGACCACCACATTATGCATTTGAAAAATTCCAGTTCCAGCAACCCATACAAATGAGCACACTGCATTAGGTTTACAGTAAAATTCTGTTCTGGCTAGACATACAAGGGGTTTTTTCATAACAGTAAAATGAATGAAGCACACATAAATGCTGAGTATTTTTCTATGCAGTGTACAAATGCACACATTCATACACAAACAGTCGTGGCACTTGTTCAAAGTACCGAATAAAAGTGAAAAATATTTATACTTGTCACTAACAAGAAGTTATTTCAAATACTCGATTTTATTTTTTTAAAATTAAATCATTGGGTACAATAGAGAAGTCAGAGGAGAGCTGCTGTCATTTTTTGCAGGAAGATTTCCTGTAAACTCCATCAGGTTGACAAGAACTAAGTTTTCCCGAAGCAACCGGTAGCTCTTTGGGAGCAATCTAGAACGCCCTCACACTTAGTGGGTGGCCTAATACATCCTGAAATGTAAGTCTATAATTAAATAAAAATTTGCAAAATTCAGTTTAGACTTCTTATGGGAACGCTTAATGCACATATAATTGGGATGTAACACATGCTGCATTACATTTCACTGATAAACCATAAACTTTTCAAATCAACGTTTCATGGAAATGCTCAGAAAATAGTTTGACGTTTAGTGCTGCAAATAATAGTAAAAGGCTAAACAGGGAAAAAGTGGGCCTGTTGCTGAAGGAGGTGGATGATTTAGTGGCAGTAGATGGGAGATAAGGCTGAGGCTCACATCAATGATTATTTGCTCTTGACCCATGGGACCACATGGGCTGTGTGCAAGAGTGCAGAGAACCAAGGTCACAGCAAGGCCACCACTATCATGTCAGAAAGCTTGTGGAGACTGAGGGGTCCTCGATGGCTACAGAAAGGCAAGTTTTCTGCCACCCTCAAATAAAAAGGGAGAGCAGCAGAGGGTATTACCCCAATTTATACCCCACAATATGGACCGATGCGATCTGGGATGTGGCTAGCTGGATGAATGACCACCAGATGGGTGGAAACACAGCCGGGCTCCAAATACATCAATTAATGGGTCCTTCAGCAATTGAGAAGGGGCCACAAAGTTGTTTAGAAGACTGGAACACCTCTGCTATGAAGCCATGTTGAGAGAGTTGGAGAAGAAAAAGCTTCAAAGAGACCTCAAAGAACCTTCCAGCACCTAAAGGGGACCTACCAAAAAAACAGAGAGGGGCTTTGTACAAGGGCACATAGTGACAGGATAATGGAGAATAGCTGTAAACTGACAGAGGGCAGGTTTAGATTGGATATGAGGAAGAAATTGTTAACTGTGAGCAGTTACACTGGAATAGGTTTCCCAGAGGAGATACGGATGTCCCATCCCTGGAATTGTTCCAGGACAAGTTGGAGTTGGAACGAGATGTTCTTTAATGTCCCTTCCAACACAAACAATTCTGTGGATGAAGGTAACCCCTGGAATACAGCACCCATCTCTCCTGAGACCTGACCTATCCCATGTCTCCACCAATGACTTAGAGGAAGCCCAGGAATGCACCCTCATCAAGCTTGTAGGTAACACCACTCTGGGGGCAACCAGCAGCTACACCTGAAAGCAGGGCTGGCATCCAGAGAGACCAAGAATCCATGGAATTCTGCAAGGACCAATGCAGGGCATTGCTCAGGGAGGGAAAAGCTCTTCTGTCAATCCAGGCTGGGACCCACAGTTGAGAAGAACCTGTGGGTCTTGGCCAAGCACCAGCCAGTGGTGTTGTGTGCTCTTGGATATTTTGGGTTCCACAATGGTTTATTCTGTCTCTTCACCACCGTTGGGATATTTGACTTTGAAACCTTAATAACATGGTTTCAACAGTTCTTTTATAAAATAAACCCTGACAGAAAGCATGATTCCAGCACATCCATTTCCAGCAGGTACTGCTGGTGGTGGATTTTTTGTTCCCAAAATGTGCACTTTGGTTCAGAGAGAGGCAGTGCACAGCCTTCAGCAAAACAACACAAAATCGTGATTTCTGCGTCTATAATTAAGCCACAATTGGCACTTTAAGGGGCACATTCTACAGTTCATGCTGCTAAAGTAAATACTGTGTGCATGAAAAACTGCCACATGATGAGTGCAATGAGCATCTATGCTTATTTGCCAAAGGAGCTCCTTGAGTTTGTATTTAATTCTAATTCGTTATCAAGCATCTTGAAAGTCAAGCAATTGCAAAGTCCCATAAATATATGTGACTATTTGAGTTTTCATTAATACAGTACTTAACATGCAAAACCAAATTAATTTATTTCCACATGCAAAAACCAGAATGGGTTGGAGAGGCAGCGCACACTCACACAGGCTTGGAACTGAGCAAACTGTTACAAATTTACTGGAAAAATTGTATACTGGGCATATGTAATAGGCAATTTGTTAGCACATAATTGCTATTTCTAACCTAAACCAAGGCAAATCTATCCAAGAAGCGTGTTCATATAAACACTGTATTTTATATATATGTATATAGGCACAAACACTCTTAAATATTTTATATAGAAGCACATTTTTGAGACGTGAAAAGCAAAGCATGGTAGGGACATAACGAGCCCAGCTTCATTTCCCCTAAACACCAGGGGAGCTGAACACGTGCACCCACACCGTAACCAAGGCTACCCCCAAATTATCTTCTGCCAAGAAAAAGCACAGCAGCTGCACAGAGAAAAAGTTGGAGATTAAACTGTGAACATCTAGGAGGAGAAAAAAAAAAAAAGGCAAGAAACTTTAACATGACTGTCTTCCCAAGCTTGAACAGCAGCCCTACCTTCATCCCATCTCACCTTTCCAATATTCAAGCATGAAACATTCACCACACATGGGACATATTTTAGTTGTATGGTCACACAGTCTAATTGTGTGAGCAGAAAGCTTCTAATCAAACCTTTATGTAGATAAAGATCAGAGTTGTCGAAAGGAATTCTCTTAAAAATTAAGGTTTAAACCACGTCCTGAGGTTAAAATTTAATTTGGTAGGGTGATGCTTATAGTGCTCCTAGAATTTTAAAATGCCTGCAAAATTCCTCCCTTTAGCCACATATCTGCTTAGTATAGAACTTCTTCCTACAATGAAACTCAATCTCCTAACATAAAAATATGAAAAAATATGAACATTCACAAATCAAGGTTAAAAAAAAGACTTTATGACATGTATCTGAGCAATACTTGGCAGATTCCAGGAATATTCTGCAAAAAAAAAAATACTTGTGTTTATTTTGGACATCACCTTCTATTTTCATGTGATGCCTTTAGTCTTTGCACTACAGTAACCACAATCTCATGTAATGATCACTTTGGAAGGAAAAAAAGGATTAATTAAAGTATATAGTTGGCATATTAGCTGAAAGGCTGACATACACCACTATTCCATTTCCATTGCTCTTCAAAGAATCCTCTCAACTAAGCCTGCACAATCAGAGCATTTACTCTTTAAATAACCACAAAGAAAAGCAAGATTGTTTTAGTTCTTGAAGCCTCAGTGTACATTCCAGGGCTCCTTATACTTTAAGCAACTGGCAATAAAAACCAAAGGTATTCCTATTTTGAAAGCATTTCCAAAGCCTTAGAGACTGTGACTCTACATCTTCAAAATGCTCAAGTACATATACAAGATGCACAATGCCACTCATCAAAAACCGTCATTTTTTACTGCTGTACGTGCCTCTGTCTTTATACAGACTATAGATTTAACTGTGTTATATCTAAGTTTTGCAATTCTTTCTGCTTAGCACCAGTAAAACATGGCCTATTCCATCCATCCATCCAACTGAAGTTTTTTGTTATCTCACACTTGAGGTTATGCTGCTCCTGGCAAAGGCAGTCTCACCCCACTCAGAACCACTTAAAATCCCTCTGAAAAGGTGACTGGCTTTTGTCTTGCCACGTCTCTTTGTAGTCCTGCACCAGCTTCACCTTCTAATGCCTCAAACATAACACACTTACCAGGATTCTCTTTTATTAGCCAAGAAGGGCCTTTGCACTTTGCTTATAACTGATATGGTACCAAAGAACAACTTCAGCTCCCTCCAAGTGGCTAATGATGCACTTGATGTATTTTCTGGTGAGCATCTGCATGCTTTCTCACACATTGCTCATTATGAGAGCTGTTCCTAAATTCACAAGTCTCCTTTCAATCCCTTTTCAAAAGTCTCCCTTTCCATGTCAGCTCAAAAACTGAGTGTTCAATAGCTCTAGGTCAATTTTTCTTCCATGAATATATAATGGCTTTATGAATTCACATCAACTTTTAGCATTACCATGTCCTGAGGCAAAAAGTTCTGCAGCAATATTCTAGGAAAAAAAAAACAACAACCTAACTGTGTTTATTTTGGATATCACTTTTTAGTTTCATTTGACGCCTTTAGTCTTTGCATTAGAGCAACAGCAATCACTCCCTAATTACCTTCACCACAGTGCTCCCCAATTTACAAATCTCTCCCATCCCCTCCCTCAGCTGTTAATGGGTTTCTGCCACTCAAACTGGAGACTACTCGACTGCCTAATGAAACTCTTCCACTGCCGGTTCTGACTTGTAAACCCACGCAGACACTTCACTAAGTTTTCTAGAAAAGACTTTAAAAGAAGCCACTTTGGGTTTTTTTCTCATTAGCAGCACAGGCTTCTGGAATTGTTCTGCCTGAAGGACATTAGATGCTGAGCCCAGTGTACAAAGAAAGGTGTCAGCACTACTAATTTCTGCTGCCAGGAAAAGAAAGATGCTCCACGTCACCCGGATCATGGCAGGAGAAGGGGAAAGACAGTGAGGGACACTGAGGACTGTCAATCCTCCCCCACTGCTGTGGTTATTCCACGGCCACGCCTCGTCTCTCTACCGTGAAAAATGGATTGGATTTTCACTCAAGGGCTGAACTCTACTGAGGATGACAAGGTGGCTGTGACGAACCAGAAACCTGCAGGGAAGCTGCAGACCTGGTTCCTCTAATGCAACTGCTGTAATCTGCCTCTGGTCCAATTCCTGATTCTGCAACAGCAGGAAAAAAGTCATCAGTTCCTGCTTTGGGTAGCAAAAGGGAATGGCTGCGTAAGGAAAGCCATTCAACACACATGCCTCTATTAATTTACTAGATGAGCAACTTCCCCATGATACCCACAGCACAGCAGTAGCGTCCTAATAAATTCATATTTTTAAGTCAGGAAATGCATTTTTGGTACAGATTTGGAGCTGACTGAGACATAAATTAATGAGATTCTGTAGCAGTGGTTTTATTTCCTTTGAGCATGAACCTATAAGAACTTTGGTAAACACACTGAAAGGTTCTATGGTTTCACTGCTTTATGGTTTAATAATTTTATATCCTTTTCTGAGATGCCTCACATCTGTTTACAGAACTGCTGCCTACTGAGTCACAGATATTTCCAGAGCCCTTAGCCACACTAGACCACTGTTATTTTTCACTCTCCAAAAGAAGCAAGATAATCATTAACTATAGCAGCAGGGAAAATAAAATCCATGCTGCCTCACTAAGTTAACACTGCACATCCAATAAAAATAATCATTTTAAAAATTATAAAATCATTCAAACAATTTTATCTTTGACGTTTCCCATAGTTTCTCTCACTACACTTAGCCATTTCTTCATGTTTCTCTTAACAAGGCTTGCATGAGCTGACCTAGTTTATTTGCACTCCTCCCAAACTGTGAAGTAGAATGTGTTAACATAAACCAAATGGTCCCAGTCATTTTGAAACAAGCTTCTCCTCTGCCAGCTACTCACCCTCTGCCACCTCTGTCTGCTGCCTTGACACTTTCCAGCCATTTTCCCTCCCCGGCCTTTGCTGCCACCTCCTTTGTTCTCAAATCCTGCCACCCCAAACGCCTAAAAACTCCCTGCTTTTTATCCTGAGAGGTGACACCTTCTTTCCCCTGGCAGCCGAAAGCAGTCAGGCTCCCCCTTCCCACCCACTGTTCCTTACTTCCAGCATCCCCAACACCACCATGTGGGAATCCAGCTCCTGTGCTGCCAAGGGCTGCTCCCCAAGCACAGGGGCCCTGGCTCTGCCTGCTCTTTACCTGGACACAGTTTTCTTCCCATCGTGCCATCGGCCACCCAGCACAGCCTGGAGCTGCCATAGGATAATGCCACTGCTCCTCATCAGTGTCTGCAGAGAGCAATTGAACACCCTGGCCCATGGAACAAAGCTCAGCTTGGACTTAGTGCCAAAACGTGGAGGAGAGGTCATTGTGTCACCTATCCCACACCCATCCCACACCTATCCCATGGCTAAACCTGAGAGCCAGAACTTCATCTCCCCATCCAGTGGAAGCGTCGCTGCCATCCCTGGCATATGGTATTACTCAGGTTGCTATTTTCATCTTTGCTAAAGCTGTAGCTATGGTAAGGTAACAGCCCAAAATTTTCATAATATGACATGGGGGGGGAAAGAATTTAAAAAAAGAAACAAACAAGTCACAGCAGTGAGGAAACAGCCTTTAAAACATTCGTACTGTTGTGGCTTTGTTCTGCTATTAAGAAAAAAAAAAATAACACTAAACAACCTTGCAATAAGCTGCCTGAAGCAAGCTATTTTTGAGTTTCCTCTAGTTTAATGACTCCTCATTTCCTCACTCCAGAGGCATACCTGTAAGTGCCACTGGCCAGAGAGGAGCAAATAAGCACCTGTGGTAGTTAGGAGCAGAAAATGCAGCAAACACTCGCCCATTAAGTGCAAGCCTGAAGGACAGATTGTGAATTGCCAACAGGGGAACCAATGAGGGAATCATATGGAGATGTGAGAGTCTGCCACTCACATAAAATAACTCTCATTTCTCTAAAATTACGTTAACTGCATACTCCTATGCTAGAAGTTCACATCCAAAAATCATCATGGAGTTTGTTGCTTTACTAAGCAAACTTCCTCATACTTATCCTCAAGTTTAATGGAAGTTGTTTCAGCTCTTGTGGTTCTAGAGAAGAGCAGATAAATCCACAGGAGCCTGGAACCACAGACTAACAGCATGCTCAGAACACAAAGGAAATGTACCTAGTGCACATGGTCCGCGGTTGTGACTGTAAAATACACCTCTCCCAGCACACTTGTGAACAACACATCAAATCCACAGCAGCAGACTGGTCCACCGTGGTGGAACTGCCAGGATAAACTTCAACATGCTTTTTCCTTTAGTGTCTGAAGGCTAAACTGCTAAAGAAAGACGCTGGAGAAATACACCTTATTCCAGAGACAATTTCCCATCACACTCTGCATTGCAACAATTTGAAATTCTTACAGTGGCAAATACTGTTTCTTGTATTGCAAGGGTTTCAGGCTTTTGTTACAGATATGAACCTTTACCCATCCTCCCTGCAATCACACCAAGGACTTTGGCTACACCAGGTCAAGGGCTGAAAATGAAACACCACATCAAACCACCACGCAAGGCAAAAGGATGAGCTGGTACAAAATTCTGTTGCCAGATTGGATTTGCACAAAAAAAGCCCTAAAGGAGCAGCTGTGATCTGGCACGCACCCGGTCTGATCAAACATTACTGTTCCTCCAAAGGCAGGGCATCAGTCGTGTCCTTGCTGATTTCCTGGTAGCAAGCACAGCTACAAAAAGCACATTCACCCATTGGTACAAAGATGGAGCTCTGGCCTAGGGCCAATCTTGCTGGGGTTTTTATGTTGTTTAGGTAACTAAAGTATCTAAATCTCCCCATCAGACTGAAAAGAAGATAGAGAATGCAAACAGTATTCTCATTTTCCATTTGGCCACGTAGAAGGCAATTGTTGCTGGAAGCATGAACTGTCATGTAGAGAATTGGGGTTCTCAGGTACTTGCCCTCTGAAACTGTACAGTTGAGTAGAGATGTTGCTCAGGACAAAGA
Organism: Sterrhoptilus dennistouni; assembly: GCA_013397095.1. Taxonomy (NCBI): domain Eukaryota; kingdom Metazoa; phylum Chordata; class Aves; order Passeriformes; family Zosteropidae; genus Sterrhoptilus; species Sterrhoptilus dennistouni. The sequence continues at coordinate 1,275,731 of VWZU01006587.1, read as the reverse complement.
AAAAATACCAGAATCTCCCACTGCCACAGAGAGCTTTTCATTTCCAGGAACACACAGCTCAATGAAATGCAATAGAAAGTCACCGCCCATCAAGAACACGTCCAACCACAAATCCAACACCTGCCCCAACACCAACCACACGCTGCTGCACAAGATGAACCAGATGTCACAAGCAAGGAGAACTAATCAGTCCCCTCCACACAAACACACGTCTTTGTTTGCTGGACCGAACAGCAAAGATTCAGAGTCTCTCCACCTGCTACTCTTTTCTTAATTCATTGGGTAAACTGACACGCCCCCACCCCCTAAGCCATAACTGAAAATTATAATTAACAAGATGATGACATAGGAGGTCTTAATCAGTACTAATTCTTGTGTTCTTGCCTGCTGAAAAAAGAAGGTAAATTTCGTTCTGATTTTTTTTAAATAACTGCAGCCATTCGGCACAGCCTCCTGAGATTTTTGCTTTCACTAGTGCTATTAAAAAAAAAACAAAGTTTCCTAAATGAAATAATAAAATAAATAAATAATCTGATGAACAGGAGGCCAAACTTCCATGGCAGCTACACAGGATGACACAAAATCACACCGCAGGCTCCAAACCTGCACCAATGTCCAAGCCTGCTTCCCACTTTTTAAGGAAAGACTGCCAAAAGTCTCTTGCCCTTGCAGTAAAGTATAACTGATCACAGGTTCTCTGAAGGATCACAGGTGTGACGTGTCTCCAACTAGACAGATAAATGACAAATGGGCTTTGATGACTGCAGTATCAAATAAAAAGCACCAGAAATGCTCTCCCACAAATACACACACATATTTTAATCTTCAATACATTGAAGCGTGGTACTGTAACTGTCAATACTACATTTAACTGGGTGGAGGCTGCTGTTGAATAATGCAATGCATTAGCTCCCAAACCAGATTACATTTTTTGCCTTAAAATGTAACCATTTTGTCCAGCTCGACAAGGATGAGGACAATGAGAAACCATCCAAAACATAAATAAAAATTGCCACCCTGACTTACTGTTCCCAGAACATACTCCAAAAATAGACTTGTCTACAAAAGCAATTCTGTCTTAGATTATTTAAAATTCTGACAAATGGGCAACCAAATCTTCCATTATGCCTGTGATGGGGAAAATCATGCTTAAGAAAAAAAACACTAGCCCATGCCCAAAGGTAGAACTACAGTGTAGCCTCTATACCCACACTACCCAGTGTCACCTAGAAATTAATGTGGTGAATTAATTTAGGCAAATATTCCCGTAGCTCTCAACAGTTTTCAGTTAAACCATTAAATGCTCTTCTCAGCTGAGTTCACTCTGAGCAAACACAGTGCTGAAAATTTAACTTTCCCTCCCCACTTTGAAACCTGTTACTTAAGTAACCATTCATTCCCTGTTAAAAATAAAATAAAATAAAATAAAAATTTAAAAAATCCCCCTGAAACTGGCTAAAAACCCCTGAAACAGACACACCCATTGCAATCCAAAAGGACAAAAAGTAACTTCCTTCAATTGTGGGGTAACGATAAGGTACCACTTAGAAAACACTCAAATACAATTTATTTTAATGCTAGCAAAATGTTTCACATACCCTCCAGCAATAACCCCCAAAAGATCAATCTTCATAGCCTTTACTTCAGTAGTTCCTTGCTCCAGGGCTGTTCCCAAAGCCAATTCAATTCTTCCCATGAGCTGTCTTCCCTTCAATGATACCTTTCCCTCCCCATCCTTAAAACACACGCCAGTCCTATTTCTGTCAATCCCTGCCTGACCTGCTGAGGAAACATCAGAAACCCTCCCTTATCAGATCTGTCCACAAGCCACCCAAACCATTACAAGATTTTGTCCCAGTAAAGGCTGGGATCAAAGCCAATGGCATTGTCAGCATGAACCGGGACACGGAGGAAGTCAGTGCAAGATGGGATGTCTCAAACTGAGGCACAGCTCACCATCACAAGCAATAAATGAAAACAGAAGTCCTTTCTCCTCTGGGAGCCATTTATTTTCATAAGACATGAAGCCTGATTTTAAATTGTTCTGAGTCACAGTCAGATCCACACTTCAATGCATGCAAGATGATTAATATCAGTTGAGAACAAGGCATTATTTTGAGCTTCAGAAAACACAGCAATGTGAGGAAACTAAACCAGGAGACACCCAAGAGAGGGATAGATCTGGTTATAGCTTAATTTCTTACCTAAAACCAGGGTCCTAAAGAGCTTTCCTTCCTCCTGTGTGTATCAAAATCCCAGTGAGAGTTTGCTGTGTAGCTCAGACCCCACCTCAACACCCTGATTTGGGCTTCCTCCCCACTGAACACAGCAAGTGGAGCTGCTGCCCTGCCTGGCACTGAGGAGGAGTCCACCAGCTTCTGACCCCAGCAGGGTTAGAGATTTAAACCTCTGGGACCTTAAATCAAGGCAGCAAAGAGAACAGCTCTGTCCAGGTGTTCCTAAAATCCTCACCATGGCTTCACTCCAAAGATAATCCTGGTCATGTTTCTAATGCAAAGGGTTGCTCTGGTTGACCCAAGCTGCTGCTGAATTTCACGTGGACAAACCGCAGCTGAAAAACACCATTATTATGAGGACTTCACTTAGGATGACTGATGGGAGTCCAGGAATTTTAATTGCGCCACATATGATACTTCCGCACTATTTAAATAATTATTTGCATATAATTTATTTCAATTATTTCCATGCTTTTCGTAGAAGTCGGGGCGTTTTATTAAAAGGTAAAATAAATACTATTTTGCACAAAGCAATTTTACAGGAGCCTCACAGTGAATTAATTTCAAGTCAATATAATGAACCACAAAATAAAAATTGGCCCATAAATAATGAAGTCCCTCAATCTTCCCATGCCATCCCATTCCAGCAATCATACTGGTTCACTAAATCCTATAGTAATTTCCACCATTCAAATTAAACAGAACGCAACCATTTCATTGACACACACAAATGTCCACAGGATAGGAGAGCAGACATCCAGCCTGCAGTCAAGATTGTCACCAAATTTTCAGGTCTGTTTGGACAATATTCAGAATTTTACATTTTTTTCCACCCCAAAATACACATTGTAAAAATGTATTAAAAAAAAAAAAAAGTTCAAGCTAGAATGATTCAGGGTTCAAAAACAAGTCTTGCCCTGCTCTTCCTGAGCTGTTCACAACTGATTTTTATTATAAAATTTCTAACAATAACCTTAGAGAAAATAATCATACTAACACTCAGAATGTAGAAACTGATGGATGCTCTACACCACAGAGAATGTGGACTGGCACCAGACTTGGATAAAGTTGAACGGGTTTGGAGAACTGGTTGCTAAATTGGAAATGGATGAAGAATTGGATGAGGAATGATGAAGAATTTTTATTGAGGAAAGTCAACACAGGAGAGGGAGAGGACAGGTCTTGAGGTAACATTACAACCATCAAAACCAATTTTTCTCAAGCAATAAGGAGGGAGTTGAGTGGAAAACAGCACAGCACTATTTTATGGGGTTTTTGTTAAAGATAAAAAAAAAATCCTGAAAACATATTCATGAGATGAGAGGTAGTGGTCAGCTGAATAACTGGCAAATTTCAGTACATAAATACAGCAGAAGAACATCCAGCAGTCTACCTTAGAGTATTAAAAAACCCCAAGACCAAACAACAAAATGAAACATAAGAATTCCACTAAACCAGTCTGAAGTATACCTGATGTGATTTCTAAGTTTCTCCTTATTTCAGCCAATTTTGTTGCAATAAAGAGAAACACCGCATATATTTGTGGAACTACATTTTGTGGCACTTGCACCTTCTATTTTATTCTTGCTGCAATAGGTAAAACCAGTGATCCTGCAAGAACACACACTTGTCACACAGCAGACACTATTACCTTGTTTAGGCCACTAGTGACCAATTTTGAGAGATTCTTGTCTCTGTTTCCTCTGGAAATAGATTCAAAACATTCTTCAATATACTGGGATTTTGTTTGCTCATGTTTAACAGGCAATAAATTACTTGTTTGCTTTTGGCTTTAAATCTAAACTATGATTCTGCTCCTGAGCGGCTCAGAACTACACTGCACAAAAAGAGGGTTTTGGGGTTTTTTTTCAGTTTTCAGAATTTTATTGAGACACATTCACTGTTTTTAAATTTAAAAAAAAATCAAAAATCAAAAAAAGGCCACCAACAAAACCCCAAGTCCCACTTTATCATAAGCATTAGTGTTCCTTCATGGCCAAGTCCTGCAGGTGTGTGAGGGAGAGACAAAAACCTTATAAAATTTGGGTATCCCCCTACACCAATCCCAACACCACAGGGAGCTCCCCACTGCTGGGATGAACACTTGCTCTGCAGATGCAGCTCTCACTTCCACCAGCCCAATACACACTCATCACCTAAATGAAAGTGTAATTAATGGCCTGATGCAAGGCTTTTCCTAATTATGTCTAGTCTGTCCTGCTTTTCAACAAGCACAAGGAGATACAAATCCTAAAACATTGAACATTGTTATACAACTACTTCCTTGGGAAAATACATTTGAAAAAGTCTCCCATAATTGCTCTGCCCCTGCTCATTTCATTTGCCTTGCTCTTAGCCCTCACTCCAATACTCTCCTTCCTAGCTCTGAGATTTATTAACTTGAAAAAACATGATTTCAGTGTTTCTACTACAGCAATGCTCAGCAGATGTCTCACATCTCTATTTATACAACTCTAGAACTGGTAATAAACATGATTTTCCTATTGCCACACTACATTTTTTAATGAGACATCATTCCTCGTCTCTGTTTACCAAGAATTACGTTGGCCACAACGAAGCCCTTCTCCCACATTATTACACCACATAACAAGGGTTTGGAAGGCTGAGCGGAAACTTGTTGCTATACGTGAAAGAATTCCTACTGGTTAAGGACTGACATTCTCCTCCCTGTGCCTGTGGAGAGAGCAGGGATCCTCAGAGGTGTCCAGAAGGTGTCTGAGGGGAGGGAGATGCCTGGGAAGGCATCAGGCATAAACATTCAGCCTTTCAGAGCTTATTTCCACCCAGATCCCAACCACACAGTGACTTTCACAGGGCTGTGCCAAAGACATTTGTCCAGGACCAAGAGTGTGGTTCCTAGATGACGTCAGGTGTCTGGGCAGTCAGCCAGCTTCCTATGGAAGTGATTTCAATATTGCTGAACTTCAATCTAATTGCATTTATCATATGATTATTTATGTAAGGAGCCAGCAGCTTGTATGGGTAACCTGCACTCTTGAATCTAATAAAATAAAGTATGTTTTGAAAATACAAAGAAAGAGACAGATTGAGCTATCCAGAAATCATATTAAAGTTTCATGCCTTCCTTTAAAGCCACTTACTCCAGAAAGGAACAGATGTTAGCCAAGACAAATACCATCCTTGCTCAACTGGGACTTGGAAAGCCTGATGCAAAGCATTTTCTCACCTGCAAATTTACAATTGTTCCATACCTATAATTATATGATGAATGTAAAGTCTTTCCCCCTCCACTCACGCTCCACAGCAGGTTCTCACTGCCCCAAGGCTTCACACAAAATTTGTTCATTTATTCCCTTTGTGACCTTTCTCTTAAAAATTTTCTGTAACACACAAAAATCTTCATCCAACACATCAAAAAGCCACGTTCTGAAATTATCATTTCTCCTCCTAATGTAACTTTAGTAATTCCACACACACTTTCCTCTCTCTATATCCCTTCCCTGCTGCACAATTTTTTCAGTGCAGCTCTACCTGCACACAATAAAGCACAATTAAACCCCATTAGAGTGCTGGGTCCCTGTCCCACAGGCAATAGGCAGTGTCACGTCAGGTGGCCGTGCCCCGTAACACACTCGTGACCCTCAATCAGTTGATTGTTAACAGACAGAACAAGGAAGCTGGTGAGGTTCCCACCACATTAAAGCACAGAACTGAGGCATTCACAGAATCAGTGCTCCAAAGGGAAGAGCAAGAAACAGAATTAATGCTACTTCTCCCCTTCCTCCACACTCTTATGGTCCTGGTCTCTTCCAGTCCTCTAAAAGGAAATATGCCTTTACAACACCCCGGTTCAGATTTCAGACTCTGGCAGGGTGTTTCCAAGGTCTTTGCTGTCCTTTCTGATCATCCCTCTCTCCTAAATAACAGCTCCAAAGTTCAGTGACAAAGAACAACAGAAGACCAGCAGAAAAGGCTCATCCTTCAGCAGTGATTTCAAGATTCACCGTGTGTCTGAAGGTCTGTAATAACCATGAGCAGATTCCCTTTCTGTTCCCTGCAAATCTCAAAACCTTCCTGTGGAAATCTCCCATTTGTTTCCATAAATTAGATTTGGATCATTCTCTAAAAATATAAATAGGAAACATAACATTAAAAAACCCCAAACCTACACACACAACCCAAATTTTCCTCTGTGCCATTTTTTTGGACAGGATTTATTTGCAGCAGTGTTAATCACTCATCACTATGAAGTGCACAGTGCAGGAACTGTGTGTGAAGTGTTTGAAAGCATTCTGAAATTGTGGAGAAAAGTGTTTGTTTAAAATGTTTTGTCATAATTTGTTAGGTACAGCACAAATGTTAGATAGCATTGATGTATTTTATTTCCAAGCCTGTTCTGCTATCTTTACACTTTTGCCTGCACACCAATTAATAGTTTTTGTCATTTATCGCTTTTTAATACTACAACACAACCTCTCCACAGTAAGTGGTTCACCAGCCTGAACAGTCTATTAGAAATGCAAAAAAAACTAAGATTGCCTATGTCAGATTTATGTTTTACAGAATAGCCCTACCAACAGTAAAAAACCCCAAACCAACAAAACAAATCCAAAACAAAACCAAACCAAAAATATCCCCTGCTGACACAAAGATCACATCTTTGCCAAACTTCAAGCACATGTTCTCAAACAGGAAATAAAGCTTTTCAAGAAAAAATTTTAATAGGTTAAAAAAAACCCAACAAAACCAAAAAACAACTGACTAGTTTTTCTTGTTGCTGTTATCACAAAAGCTGACTTATTCCAGCTAGTATGTCAAGAAAAGGGAGCCTACTCAATACAAACCTTATCACGCAATGCTTTGGCCTACTTATAAAAAATTATTTGTGATACAATTTCCTAAGCAGAGTTGTTTTTACAAAGCTTTTCCCCACTGCAACCACATTTCCACTGGGATCATAACCAGAAGTGATCACATAAACAACTGAGTTTCTGAGAGGGCCATGACCCCACTTGCAGCTTCCTTTGTCCATCATGAGCTACCACCTCTGTGATGGAGGCAGATGGATGAACAACGCTGTGCACAGGGAAAAAAAAAAATATTTCCAAGTTTTGTCAAGGATTTTGTCAAGATTAGGCCCAAAAAAAAGTCCCAGGCCAAAGAGAACCCCTCAGAAAATTAGGAATTGAGATCTACAAATCCAGATTGGGTTTTATCTATGGGAAACACAAGCTACGTGATGAGCCTTATTTCAAAAAATTCTAATACAAAACACCACCTCTGAGGGAGCCCATGTTCAGCTGTTGCAGTTATTTTGGTGTTACCACTGTGTGTGCATGGAACAGCTCACATATGTATTTATTGTCTGACTCCTCTGGTAAATTAATCTAAGTAATCTCTGTGTAGCAGAGCCATCTTTTTTAGTAAGTTGTAATAAATAGGGCTGCACAGCATTGCACAAGACAACAAAAGGATAGCAGACCCAAATACAGCTCCTTTAAAACAGTTCTTGCCTAAATAAGTTGTTAAGAAAAACACATAATGGATATAGCTTAATCCTCAACCACCTCACAACAGGCACACAAAGGACACTTCTCAGGTAAACACAGAACAGCAAGCAATTCAAAAATTGTCCAGTTTGGTATATAATTGGGTTGTTTTAAGCCACATTCTGCTTTTGACTTCAGATATTTTGGGACCAGTTACACAGGGGGAGGGGAAAAAAAAAAAGTCATTTTTAGCAATTTATAACTACACAGCCACACTCTTCTTTTTAAGAGCAGGCCCAAGGCTGTGTGCACAGACCTAACTCTGCTTTCTCCACACATCCATTATGCAATGCAATGTGATAAATATGTAACCATGGAGGCACACAGTGTGTTGCAAACAGGACACAGAGCTCCTGGGTGACCCAGGAGAAGGCAGGCTACGCCGCCTTCTAGCTGTGATTGATTCCCTCCCCCCATTTCTTTTTCATAATGGTCCAGCACTTGTTCTGCAGCCTTTTTATACCATCTCCTCTCTGAGGTATGTAAATAATTTAGTCAACAGCAATGCATTATGCAATTTATTTTCAGCCAACAGCACAGCCCTCGTTAGGTGCAATTCATGGGAAGAAGCAGTTAATTATGGTAATTCATCTGCAGACCTAGGTGAGCAATTTCACTGTTATTCTGCTATCCTACTTAATATGCATGCGCTGTATAAGAGCAGTTAAATGGCAAGTTTCAAGGCTGACATCCCAAACCCTGATTCCATAACAAGCTTTGAACTTGGGCTTAAGGCAGAGCTACAGTAAACAGGGCTTCTGGGAGGCGAAGGAGTCAATTTACACAAAACAACTTGCAAGCTCAGGGTTTAAGGTAGTCTAGTGAATAGACCTCTACCAGATCCTAGAAATAATTCTATGCTATTGTATTGCACTATTTGTGGAATGGTATGTGATCATATAATTAGAGATCATATAGTACATTCACACAAAGAATACTTTAGGGCCTTGCCGGGGAGGGGGGAGGGGACCTCTTTTAAAAAAGAAAATTACATTATCTGGAAATTCAGAGCTAATCTCAACAACTCAGAAATGCTACCAGAGAGTGTTTTTTCTTCACAAACTTTAGAAAAAAAATATTTCAGGTCTGATTTCTGTCTGAGGAAGAAATAGCTCCAAACAAAACTAGCTGAGATTTTGAGTCATTAAGGTGTTAAATAAATTATTTAGGAAAATAGACTGAAATATGTGCAAATATAAAAAAAAAAAAGGTAAACTGTAGCTCTATGACTGCAATGACAGGGAGGTGAAGACAGTGTTTGGTTCAGAAGCAACACTGAAAGAAATGCTTTGGATAGGTGTAGGAGGAATGCCATGGGCTTGGTGGCTAAATCTGAGGAGAGAATGAAGGGCAGGTCCCAGGGAGGGTGGCAGCTCCAGCACAGCCTATTTAACCCCTGTGCTGAGGGGAAGGCTCCAAGCTCCTCTCCTGCTGACCCTGTCCAGAGGCCATCCTGACTGTCCTGCCCGTGTCCTGCCCTTGGGGTGACAGTGTCCCCTGGGCACTCCACACCTCCCTCTCAGCCTTGAGAGGAGAGTCCTTCATCCCGGGGCTGCTCCTCACCTCCACCCTCCTGCAGACTCCACAATCCTGCTCAATGACCCGGCTTGTGTAACTCCCAGGAGCACAGGGCCACCGAAGGGCAGCCTCTGCCAAACCCCTGCCCTCCCCCGGGGAGCACATTGAACCCTGCAGAAACCACTGGAGCTCCACTGGCTCTGCAGAACAGGCGCCCAACTCACACAGGGTGAGTGTGCTGTGCTGGTCTTCAGCCACAAACCAACCTGGAAACCTGAAAACACCTCCCTGATTAAAAGATTAAAGTCACAAAAAGGTAGAGTGTCACTGCTTTAATGACAGAAAGTGCAGAATTATAACATGAGCATCCTGAAGGTCTCAGCAGAGCACAGGCCCAAAGAAGCAAAGTCAGACAGACAGTCTTAATTTAACCTCACATGCTTTGATACAGCCACAGGACTGAAGCATTAGTGGTCTCTAGTTTGTTTATGACTGACTACATATGCTAGAATGTGCTCTGCCAAAACTCACTGCTGAAACAAAAAACAGCGTTCAAATGGCACAAAACTTCATAAACCAAATAAACAACATATTGCAAATATTTAAGGCTTCCAAGCAAAGCCTACTTCCGTAAATCCCAACATTTAAACTGGCAACAAAACATTTCAGACACTGAAACAAATGACTGGCTAAAAAAACCCACCATCGTACTCAGCATTTCAAATGGTTCATTTTTCTGTTATCCTGAAACATTCAGGGCACTCAAATTATACCTGAGCAAATATACATATCCCTTCCTATTTAAAAAAAAAAAAAAATGGAAACATTAAATTTAAATCTTTCTGCTTAACCCAGGAGTAGAAAACTGTCAGCGCCAAAAATTAGTTTCACAGAGCCTTAATGTGTCTGAAAATGGCTTATTTGCTACACATGACAAGCAAATTCTGAAATAAAGGGAAACCCTTTCCCTCAACACGCACACTAATATTTTTCTTTCCTGAAGGTTGGATTACTTCCAGAGAACCTGAACTGACTTCAATGGAGCAATAATATATTTCTTAGGAAGAACACACGAACTGCCTCAGATCACAAGAAAATGGTTCAACCAAGAAAGGGCTTCACTCAGCTCTTCTAAATATACCAAAGAATCACACTTAAGTGATATTTTTTTAAACAATTAGGGCTTGACTACACCAACAGCTATATCAGCTGATATATAGATATATATTACACTAAACAGGAATGAGACACTTTCTTCCTGGAGTCATTCCAAAAAAAATGTGAGAGTACTGTAAATTCCCACTTTTAACTTCAACCCATGCTGCCAGTGTGTGTAAATATATTTTTGCACAAAGTTTAAGGTATTTATTAAAGTGCTAGCAGGACTTACTTTTCAAATTAACCAGAGATACTTCTCAGGGTAAAGTATAGTGAAAAGAAGAAAAGTCACCCTACAGAAGTACAATTTATAATAGCAAAACTCAAATGTATAAAACTTTAAGTACTACTCCCTAAGGGAAGAGATTCCCCAGAATTAAAACACTCCCTAAAATTTCTTTTTTTTCAGCAGATACAAAATGTCCAAACGACATATGAAAATAAGATAATTTAACAGCAAATGTCTGCTCATCAGTGCCACAAGCACAGCTGTGACAGCCAGGACCAATATGTGCTTTAGGAGACACCTATACTGACAGGGAAAAAGCTCACCAGAAATCAATGTCCTCAGACCAGGAAAACACCACTGGCTCCCAGGAAAGAACATTAAAAAAGATTTTCATAAAAGCTTGTAAATTAGTTTATAGTTAAACTTACAATCAAGAACGATTTAGGAAGTTATAAAGGAAGACTCGCCCAAATGAAATTATATGCACATGACAAAGATTTATGTCTATGTTATGTACAGGTGAACCCAAGCAGTTGTACAAGCCTGTGTGTACAGAGTGGCTGAGCCAGCAGCTGGCCCAGTGCACTGTGTGGAGATTCTGCCTGATAGCAAAGCTGAGATAAGAAATCCACAGCCCACCCTTACCTAAGCTACGTTCACTCCAATGGTTCAGCCTTCACAATAGCAACGCCAGTGTTTGTGGAGTCGGGCTGTAAACTGCTGCAGCAAAATTACCTGGACTTTAATCCCCACCAAAACAGCTGTTGGATTTAACACATCCTTCCAGAGATGATTTTTTAGGACCCATAAATCCGTCTCAGCGTGGCAGAGGACTCAATACACCACACTACAGGACAAACTTCTTTGCGCCTCTGCTCCATCAAGAACAGGGTCAGTTCAAGGGTCCCACCACACGCTCTCCCACCTCCAACTGCTGGGATAAGTGGCTGCTTGAGTAGCTACTCTTCTAAACCCATTCCTCAAGTGGCTCCACCAAAAAAGTTGCACCTTTCCTCACCCCCAAAACACTGCCAAGATCCAGAAAAAGTGCAGGTATCTTTAACTTCACATAAGGATGCATTTCCACGTTGCTGAGGACACCAACATGCCTAACTTTACGAACCAAGAAGCCTAATTCCAACATATCCCGGCACTAGTAGAAAATATTCCCAATGTGAAGGACCATGTTTTGTCCAACAGAAAACTAAAACACACACACAAAAGCTATAAATAAAAAAGAAGCACTTGCTTAAACTGAAAACTCCAAGTAAGCAGAGACTGAAAAATTAAACAAAAGCCACTTTACACTGCTACACAGCCTCTCACCAGAAGATCTCAGGGCACTGAACTGGTCTGAAAAAGCTCCTGTTAAGTATTAAATCACTGGTGCATGGGTAAATTTGTTAATCCATTTGCTAAGGTCACACGGTGGCAAAAATAACAGATAATCCTGACACCAGCTTTCTGTCCTGATCATCATGTGGACAGAAAATCTTCAGTGATGTAAATGAAAAATAAAGCAACCACAGTTATCTGTTACATACTCGTACATTAGGTCAACTCAGAAAAGCAAAACTCTGGGTGTGGGGACTGGAGGTGTGTCTCCAGGGATCCACCACAGAGCTAGACAGGCCTGTGGAAATGTATAGAGAGAATTTATAACCAGTAAGTAACTCCATAATTCCCTCTATCAAGCAGTTCCCACGAAGGGAACTGTAAACAAACTGCAGTCACGCTCAAAAAAAAAGACTGAAAACCTTGAGCAGTAACCCACAGAATATACTCCATTGCTCTATTACACCCACATTAGGATGTCAAAAGTTTGCCATTCATTCTGCATCGAAATTAAAGCAGTATTTTACAGACTGCTTGCAAGCCACCCAAACTGGGGAAGTTTTCTAATACCAGAGAGCAGACGGACACACAGCTGACACTGTCGACACGTAGTCAAGATTGCTAGGAGAATTTCTACCAGCTTGAAAGTTTCTACCACCTTCCGTGCCATTACATATAAAAGCAGCTTACTAATATCTACTGTGGAGCTCTGACAGCTCAAGATCATTTTGGTGAACAGTCCTGTAGAGGTATGAAACACAATGCAAACACCAGTTGCCAAAGAGGAAAAAGCAAGACTATAAGCTGATTAAAAAAAAAAAATAATAATAATCCACCACATTTATTCCACGAATCAAAAATACTGGACCAGACAATGAACTACACAGGCACTGTTAAGATGTACTAGAAACAACAACATAATAAAATTCACTGTAGGCAGGGAAGACTAATCTTTCTGCTCTTCCTTAAGGAAAACTCACAGCAATTTCAATGGAATTCTCCCCCAGATACGGCTGGATGACTACATCCACAGCCCACACGTGCCAAGTCGGCTCCTGCAGCCAGTCTCTACTGCATCCATCTTAGTTACACTACACATATCCTGAGTACAGGGACTTATAAATGGCATGAGTAATTTAGAGGTGATCCACAAAACTGTGACTTCAGTAGAGATGAGGTTCATTATTATTGTCTCAAGTGGTAAAACTTTGTGGTAAAGGACTTACACCTGGAAGGCTTTCAAGCAAAAATCTTTTACTGACTTTCTCAAAAGCACATTCTGCCTTCTCTCTGTCCCAAGCACATCCACTCCAGAGCCAGAACACAAGCCTGCTATCCATAGGTTTTCTCTCCATAGGAGAGAGTTTATGATCCCTCAAGTCACCTGTGTTTATTTTCTTAGGTTCTGGACAACAAGACCCGAAACAAAAACGGTGCTTAGATACCAAGCACGACAATACTTTATCGTGCAGTTTCTGGATGTGAACTCTTTAAAGACAAACCTCTCAACTCCAAAGTCGCAGCTCCGCACAGGACAAAGGCGCCTGTGCGCACGTCCCAGCTCGCAGCCTCAAAGCCCTGTTTGTTCACCCAGAACAATGGCCCATGTGACTTGTCAACACTACCCACAATAAAAACAATAAGATAAGGCTGCCACTGATTTCACGATGACTGACTTTGTTTTCGCTAATTTTAAGTCACAATAAAAACTTCTTGCATAAAACCCCCTTATTTTGAAAAGCTCCAAGCCAACCCCACCTTGCGCTGAGGTTTTCCCTCCAACTTCCTCAGCTTTTCGCGTCTGTGCTAAACGCTCACACCAACTCCCTCCAAAGCCTCCCTCTGACTTCATCAAGAGGTGGATCGATGCTATGCCTAAAGCCAAGATTATTTTTATCATCTAAAAGCAGTGCCAAAATTTGTCCTCTGCATTTCCTGCCCTGTGTGCCCATCCCAACCACCCATGCACCCGCAGGCAGGTCCCTCGCTCAGCTCCTGGTCACTGCCAGGGGAACACACAGGAAAATGAGACTTCCCCAGCAGGTTTTGCTCCACCACTGACTCAGGCTGCATCATCCAAACCCATTCAACCCCTGCAGTTCAAGAGGAGTTGAACCAGGACCAAGTTCTGTATATAAACTTAACCAACATTTTGAGAAAGAAGAAGAAAGCAGAGAAAAACCCAGAGAACAGAAACAAAAAGGCACCAATTTGATTTAGAGGACTGATGAGAGAACAGATGGGGAAAACGCAAAAGAATAGTCCAAAATAACAAAAAGGAGAGAGAAAGCCCGGGAAAAAAAAAAAAAAAAAAAAAAAAAAAAAAAAAAAAAAAAAAAAAAAACACCAGACAGGAAATTATTAGAAAAATCAAATAAAGCCTTAGGAAGAGGTAAGAATAAAATGGTGCAAACTGTCAGGGTGGACAGAAAACACTCCAGGTTCACTGCACTTATTTGCCACTTTCCCACTACAGCATGGACCAGGAAGCAGAGCCAAGAGGAGAAGGCAGAGCCACCCTGACACTTGGAAGGGGTTAATTCAGACAGAAAAAAGCAGCACAATCTTGTACCACTTGTCTTTTTATCACACAGGGGGAAGCTTGGGGGGTTATTTTAATTACACAGAACAGCAGTAAGCCCAGCAGCACCAGATTAACAAATACAAGTAGGCAGCAACAGGCACACGGAAGTACATTGCAGTTCCAAACTTTCACCATTTACAGGAACATTAACACAAATGAAATCTGACTAACCTGATCTCTGAATGTGTTTTTAAAACCTGTGCATTTCTTTAATTTCACCTTGAAAAAACTCCATTCTGCAAGCAGGCAGTTACAGGCCACAGCTGGGAAAGCGGGAGGCACATTAAGCACGCAAATGAAATTTCACATATTCCAACACCATCAATGGAGCTTTCTGGAGCTCTGCAGCAGTGTCCAACACACACAAACCTTGCTGCTGGCACAAAAGACAAACCTCAGCCTACGTAAGGGACGTTCTCCTAGCCGGAGTCTGACACTGCATTTCTCATACCCTCCGAGCCTCGCGTATGAAGTCACCCGTAGCGTCAAAGAGCGAGTCAAAACACATCCATTGTGTTTTCCCTGGATACCTCTGAAACTTTCCATCCCTTTATATTTCTTGTTGGGTTTTTTTAAAATTTTTTTCCCACCATTTCTGTCTATACATACAGGATCTCTAAAAGTCCTCAGTACATGCAAGCAGTGGGTATCTCTCTAACATGGGACCCCAGATGTGTTCCAGGCACTGGGACAACGGCACACTGATTGGAAAATTGAAATTGGTGCTTTCACAACCAGCCCACAGAACAACACAGAGGGCTCATTTCTTAAGAAAAAAGCAATGCCCATCTTAGCAAAAAAATAATACAACTGTGAAGGCTGTGGTGCCCAGGCACCTCAACGGGATGATCCAGTGGTCAAGAGGACTTTTTTATTTTAATAGAAGAGACTCTTAAAACTTAATTGCTAACGTATTTAATGTGTATTATATGTAGTGTAAGAAAGAACCTTACTAAGAGTCTTGATGAACTAGGAAAAACTAATCCATATCAAAATAACCTTGCATGTGAAGACAGCAGAAGAACCAACTAATATGGATTTTGCCAACAGCAAGATAACATTGATATTTCTAACGTACTCAAAGGCCATTCACAATCCGCCCTGGAAGACATTCACAGAAATACAAAGCATTTTTCTTACAACTCAAACAACTGTGACAAATATTTACAATAAAGGCAAAAGTTATTAAAAAAAAAGAAAAATAAGTTGGTTTCTATTAATCAGCTACATTTATATATCCGTTCCTGCTATCAGATCGAGCTCGCCAAAACTGCTTACTAGGTTGTTTCACTGTATTTGTGCTCAAGTTTTGTCACAACTCAACATATTGAAGTTTCATATTGCTGACTTTTTTCATGCCCACAATGCTAGATACTTACAGTCTAAACAAGACACCAGATTGTGAAATATAGTTGTGCATTCAAAATAAAGTGGAAAATCAGGTACCACGTCAGCATCAAGAAAACATTCATGTTGTTCAGCAAGTACAGACCCCACTTCTATAAACCCCGGATTTGTTGCACTAATAATGGGAAACAACTAATCCATTGCTACACAAGACACGTTTCTAGCACAATTTATTTGATGTCAGCATTAATAGATGGTTTGACAACACCATCTCTCATTTTCCTCCATCCACATTCATGCTAACTTTTCTTTATAAGTACATAAAATCTGAATAAAGGTAACCCCAAAGTAAATACATTACAATAGCACAAACATCATCATGGCAAAAAAAAAAAAAATCTGTATTTTTACAAAGTGCTTCCCAATTAAAATTTATCTCCAAGAGTCTGTATTTAGGAAAGTGTGTGTTGATACACAAGCAGAAATTTCTGCACCAGAGAAGAATGTGGACATCCATACAAAAATTAGTGGTGAATCATTGTTTAACAGTTGTCTTCCCTTTACAGCACACCGCAGACTGAAGGACACGCTGCCAAACTGAGAGCACCAATACTTCCTTTAACCTAATATAGGACAAATAAATACACTTCAACAGCTTCTAAATCTTGCACGTCCTACTTTTTTGACCCAGATCTCTTGTTATTTCCCCCATAGGTCTATGCAATATCAAAACTATTTTTTCCCCACAAATTTAGACGTAACCTAAAAGAGGAAAAGTTCTCCTGCTTACTGTGAGCTAGAGAGACCAGGAAGCAGTGGGGGAGGGTCAGACTCACTCATCTCTCTTAAGATCAATCAGTATTTTAAGGTAAGCTCCTCTCAGCTGCTGAAATTAATTGCAAAAAACTCTCATTTGTCCAATAAGGCTGTAAGTTAGACCAATATCAATAATAAATGAAAAATAACGGCATCTTTTTAATACTGTTTTTACAAAGCAAAATTGTATTTTCAGAAGTCATGCTGACACTCAAGCATGAATCAGTCTGTCCAAAAACCACTAAAGAGCTATGAAACTTGTTATTCCACTCCTCAGCCAGCCTGGGCAACTTATTCCAGGAAATCAAACTGTCTCCTCTTTGCCTGGTACTTTTAGGCAACCATCAGGGGACTGAAATCTGCCTCACATGTGCTCGCCATCCATGACTCCCCACTCAGTTTGCTGGGCTATAAGTCACCCATGTGAAGAGCCTGAACTTTTAACATTGTTCATGTCAAATGGATGGGACTTTTAGGACGGGTTCTATTTAGGGCTCCAGACCTTGACAATTTCTGTGGTTTTGGCGCCAGGCACAGAGTTTAGCACTACATTTTCACAAACAGTAAATATTTGACCCTTAACTCATAACTTTGGAAAAATGCTCCAGGAATAGCCTACACAGAGATCTTTTCTGCAGCTCTCTGGTCGCCACCAACAGGCATGTAGCTGCCCACAGAGCAAAGCTTCCACTTTCACAGCCCCAATTCATAAAAACCTACCACCGCCCTGACGTCAGTGGGGTGAGAGGGAGCTCTGCGTGCAGCCAGAGAAGTGACTGAATCATTCCCCAAACCCCCAACAGGAGCCCCAGCATTACTGCAGGGACAGCTGCTCGCTTGCCCTGGAGGCAAAACTATTTGGTGGCAAAACTATTGCCCTGCTGAAGTGGAAGGGAAGGTCTGCTACTCACACCCCACCAGCCAAAACTTCCAGCAAGGCACCTCCAATGATCCAAAATGACACCCAGCGTGTCTGCATATGGCACATGGTTCTAGAGAGTGTCTGTAACGCTGACATTGAACAGAGACTGAACAGAGCCTCACATCATAAAACAAAAAAACCCACACAACTGTTTTCTCTGGATGATTCTGATTTTTTACTGCTAGACATTACTAGTAAGCAAGATTGCTCCTCTGCAACACGGAGACTTCAGAATTACAACAATAAACACAAAGTCAGAGCACACAACATTGCCTTTTACTAATACTGCTCCCAGGAACAGAAACTACACCCTCACGGGAGTTTGCAGAAGCCAGCAAACCACACACAAGAGTTGATTTTTAGAAATGCTAAGCACACACAGAGACTGCCAACTTCACATGCAACTGCAGGGACTCAGCATCTTTGAAAATAAGACTATTAATAATCTTACTTTAGAGACGCAGATGCCAGCTTATACTCTTCTTAAGAGGAGCCATGCTTGCACCAAGCACAACTACAGCACAAGTTCAGGAAGCAGACCCCCACTGTCAGCACACTTCCAGCTCCTGGAGACAAGCAGGATACACAGAGCACCAGGAACGGCCACGGGCAGGACTGAACCACACAGCCAAGTTGACACCCAACCTGCCTGCATTACTCATCCTCAAAAAATGGCCTGTTAGGCTGATACCATACCTAGGAATGTCACTTCTGGCATTCCAGCTAACACACATATTCCACAGGACCTCAGTATCTCCACTTAGCACTGAGTTTGGCCATGCACAATCACATCCAAAGTAAAAGGAGACTCTTTGAAAGATGTTGCATATATTGGCCAAGTCAATTCCATAACGCTCCCCCTCATCACTTAGGAGCTTCTTTCAGTCAGTTCTTCAGAAAGCTACACAAATTCACCAGACTTTCTGATTACTATTTCTACAGGTAAGGAAATACACTCAGAAGTCTTCCCTGCAATCAGCCCATCCCAGAAGCAAGCAGGGGTGAGCTGCAACATCAGCAATTTCACTCCTTGGCTAGCCAAGCCATCAAAATCCTACACACCCAACCCAACAGCATTTTCCCCTACAATTACACAACCTCCAGCTTGGAAAGACCACTTACTTCTTATCAAGGCAGAATTATTTTTAAGGCTCCTAATCAATATAAAAAGTTAAGCCTAAAGGATGTCTCAGCAAGGTAAGTGGTAAGGTATTAAAGACAAAAGTTTCAGAGTCTAAGATGAGTTACACCTCCGTAGATCCTTCAGAATCAAAGGAATATTTAACCTGAGCTCAAACAAGGCCACAAAGACTCCAGGGCATTTTGTATAAACAAGTTCAGCCTTGTTTTACGAGAAGGAAGGAAAGGGCCTTCTCATCTTGGGTTAGATACCACAAGACGGAATCCTAAAGCTCACCAGTTTTCATACAAATTGGCAATTTCCAGACCAGACTTCCAAACCTTTTCACCCAAGCAATCATCTCTCCCAAAGTGACAGCTATGCTGCCTCATTTTTACTGCTTCTTACCTCCAGTTAGCTAATTCAATTTTGCAAAATTAAAAGAAAGCCAATATATTCCCCTACAATTTCATATCAAAAGATACTCCTTATTCCTCATTTCATTGTCACACTTTATCTCGGAAGAAACCAATTATGAAATGAATAAAGCAGTCTCCATCTACTCTGCTCGGGATCACTGGATGAACCTTTTTCTAGTAAAGTCGCTTGTCATTAAGTGACTTTACAGAAATTAAGACCATCTAACTTCACACTTTAGCACTTAAAAAACTGAGCACATTTGGGACAGGGGTAGCTAAATCAACAGAAGGAACATAGAAATGGCTTCTTCATCACCTGTTAATTTGAAGCTACTACATTAATGCAGTGATGCAACTCAAAAAGAGAGAAGAGCTGTCAATCATAGTTCCTAATGGGAAGCTACTGACACTTCTTCACCTAACACAAACACTTAAATTTGTATTTAAAAATGAGCATGCAATGAGTATATTCTCAGAGCAGCTACTTTTTGCAGGA
The DNA here is from genome assembly GCA_013397095.1 of Sterrhoptilus dennistouni. Classification (NCBI taxonomy): domain Eukaryota; kingdom Metazoa; phylum Chordata; class Aves; order Passeriformes; family Zosteropidae; genus Sterrhoptilus; species Sterrhoptilus dennistouni. Next base: position 1,256,019 of record VWZU01006587.1, on the reverse strand, counting down.
GCCAAACATGCATAATTACAGTGTGCACACACACTTTCACTTCTCTCCCAACCTGCAGCTACTTGCATGAGCTGATGTTTTAGGGCATTAAATACAGTCATTATTACACCCTGAACTCTGGGTGCATACATGTGCAAACACACACCCAGTGAGGATGGCCAGCACACAGACCAGCATCACACCACTCAATAGGAACAACGTGAATTAGACTATGAATGAATCACACTTGGGTATAATACATCTCAGTATCACAATATTTCAGTATCGACACAACACTGACCTGCAGCACACCCTGTCCTTGTCCTCCTCTCCAAATCACAGACCAGACCACTTCACCACCACCCTATCCCAGTGGGGATGGGGAAGAGCTGGCAGGAGGTTTGTGTCTGTCTCCCCTCCATTTGCCAGCAGCGTCCTCACCAGCAAGGTGTCAGAATTCACAGGGGCACCACCATCCTCAGCGGCTGTACAACCAGGGGGACAGAAGAGACAGGCAAAGCAAGCAAAAACTGGAGGGGTGACTATCACCTGGGACTCCCAATGAGCAGAGGAACTAGTGATGAAAAGGTGTCACACCTGCCACAGCCTTCCCAAAACACTTTACAGTGCTGTTGTACCAAAATAGCATCAGTGTAATGAAAGATTCACATCCTGCTGCCCACTGCTAATAGAAAACACACCCAACTTGTGGGAGCAGCTCCACAGACAGCTGCAGAGCTCATTCAGCTGAACGAGAGCGCTGATGTTCACAAAGCTGTGTGTTTTACAGGACTTCCTGACTTCTGCACCATTACATCCTTGTAGGATGTGGGTCTTTACTGCCACTACCAAACTTGAAACAGCAAACACATTCTGACTCAAATGCAAAGTCCCCGTTCTATTAGATTCCAGATGAAAATGAAGTTAGGTAAAATAACTCAGTTTGCTTTACATTATTCAGATCTGTTTTTCTTAACTTAAAACTATTATCTGAAAACAACATTATCAGCAATTTTGGCCATTTCCCCTAATCCATCCAGAGCCTCTTGATGCTCAGGGCTGTAGCACTTTTTAGCATCTAACTCTTTCATGATGGGAAAATGACTATGAAGTATTGCTGTTGGGTATTTAGCGCTTATACCCTGCCTTACAACTTCAAAGCATTACACAAACATCAATAATTACCATATATAGAGTAAAACTGAAAGAAGTATTCATATTAAAAAAGAAACTCACGGGGAAAAAAAACTCTTAACTACCTGTTTGAAGGGGGAAAAAGCTTAAGAAAAAGAATCTTCTGTAATTATTGTGTTCTTTATGCTACATACACATTACGGCTGTGCACATTGAAACAAACAAAAACTATACACTCTTGCACAGTCTTAAAAATAAATTATAAAGCCCAAAAGCCAAACCCCAACTCCTTTCATACATTTAAATTACATTTCCTTTCCTCAAGGAATGAGAGCTAAGTGTTCTCCAGGTGTTCCCAACAACAGTTTGGGAGGCAGGCCACCACACTCCCAAGACACAGTACCAGAAAACACAGTTCTCATGGAGAAAAATCCAACTTCCCCCAGGAAAACTTAAAAAGCAACAATGCACCAACTTCAGGTGACCTTAGGTAAATAATACAAAATGTTACCATTCCATTAGACCTTAAACAAAAACAAAGGGAAAAAAAAAACTCTAGAGGAAACCACAGAAAGTTTTTGTCGATCAATTACAGGGCACCACCTGTGCCCTATGCACCACCACCAGCCCCTTTTATTCAATGGATAAGGGCAAAAAAACACCCTTCACCGCTGATCCACAAACACATAACCACTCGCTTAAATTTAAGGACACACAGAGGAGCTTGCAGGTCCACTCCTCCTTTGGGATGTATTCCAAAAAGCCTGTAAACACACATGCCCAAAGGAAGGCCCCAAACCCAGTGTGAGCCTCACATGGACAAACCTTTGGGTTACTCAGGGCAACACGAGAGCACCAAACTGCCCCAAAGCCCAGGTAGAACCAAACCCCAAACACCCATCCTGCACATGGTGCCCTCGCTGCTAAAGGAGCACAACTCACAACACCCAAAGGGCAGAGACAACCGACAGCAAAGAACCTTGTTAATGCACACAACGTGCTCAGACATTTATTTTAGCACGAAAGGACAGCAAAGCCAGTCAGACAAGCCCACACCACTCTCTTTTTTTTTTTTTTTTTTTTTTCCACANTATGCAACAAAGACCTGGCTCTCCTGAGCGTGCCTCCCATGCCTTAACAATAAGGAAGGAATATGTTTTGTGATTCCCCTCCCCCATAAATCAGTTAGGAATTTGATTTACACAGACAGGAAAACGAGGAAGTCGAGCACACTGGAGAGTAGTAAAAACTTCACCAGCAAACTTCACTTTCCTACACAGCGACCTACAAACCAAACTTTCCTCCAGACTCACGTGTCATCTGCAGCAACCAGCCCCTGCCATAAAGCACAAAGTTTTGCTGTTCTGGGGATAAAGACAAGCGAGGAAGAGACTTTTATTCTGTCAAGCTGCCTTAAAAGGAAATTCGGTGATGAAAGATTAAATTCACCTAGAACAACACGATAAACTTTAACCCTTTCGAGGGTACCACAATAACAAGCCGCACACATTTTAGGTCTGAAATCCTCCACCAAGAAAACAGTACACATTGCATCAACCGTGCACTGTGCATTTAGCCCCTCTAATTGATGCAACACACAATTTACACCAGGGTTTCGGACAGGGATATGCCCTGGGGAAGGAGAGACGCTGTGAAATGGGAACATAAAAGCTTATTTTGTGCCCCGAACCGGGCCCGCTCCCTGCCCCGCCGGGGTACTGCCCGTTCCGCCCTGAACTTCGGGGAAAACTGATCAATAACTTGGGCCGGGGGGGAGAAACCCCGGGAAGGGCCCG
>VWZU01006587.1:1220868-1245007 GCA_013397095.1 Sterrhoptilus dennistouni | reverse complement strand
AAAAAAAAAAAAAAACACAAAAAAAAAAAAAAGGCAGAAAAACCTCCCCAAATCTCACAGTGGAAGAATGAGCTGAGAATTATTTCCTCAGCTGAGCCAATATTTCCTACAACATGGCTTTCTGTGAGTCAGCCTTTTTGTGCCATGGAACTTAAAAATAGCAAAAGTGAGATAACAGTAGGCTTGTTGGAAATAGAAATTTTCAAGGGATACAAGCAAACACACAGAAAAAAAAAAACCCAACTTTTGGACCTAGAGAGTGGTGATGAGCTTAGTGGTGATCTGCTGGTAATAGATTCCTGTAAGAATATATCAAATAATCCTAAAGAAAAGTGACATTTATCCGAGATTGTAAAACGTGAAGAATCCCAGGTATGCGGGAAGCCCACCACAGGGATTTCAGCCACTCCCCAACCCTCTTGCAGCACTGAGGGCAGAGAGTACAGCTCCCTGACTTGTCTCTTTCTCTCTCTTTGATAAGCAAGAGTGGTTTCATCCCAACCCCAGCACCTCCTTTAATTTTGCTTACACTGCTGAGAGGAACAGCAGAGGAACCTCAGGCAAATTCCTGGGCAGGCAGAGAGGAACCTCAGGCAAATTCCACACTGATTCCACATGGTTCAGGACATGACTCAAGAAATATACATAGAAGAGGAGGGAGAGTCTTTCTAGAGGCAAAGTGAAGCCGGGGATGGGCTAGCAATTATTCTGACTTGTTGGCCACATACACATCAGTGGTTCTTCAAGGGCTGTACCTGCCAGAAATGAGTTTAAAGCCCAAATGAAAGGCATCTCCTACCCAATTCATCACCCTCCCTATTTGCTTACATGATGTACAGTGCACCCACGTAGGAGAGGTCCCACTGGGAGCAAAGATCATGCACCCACTGGTAATTCTGCACTGTCAATTAAAAATTATTAACATGCAGAAAGGGTGGAGCCCCACTGTGGCCCCATGGCAGCCTGAATGAAAATTAAGATCACTAAAATGTACCCAAAGATAAAAAAGAAATTAAAAAGTCACCTCTGTGCACCTCAGGTCTTGGCATAGTTGGGGTTGTCTCTTTCCTTACTGGCTTAATGAAGTCTCCTCTACAAGTGCCCTCTCCACCTCAGATTTCATCTGCTTCCTCATGGTCCATATGGATAAATTCCCTCCATTCCTCTGTATTTAGGTTCAATATGTAACATTTGCTAACTTAATTGGCCATGGGGTGTTTTGCAAAGATGTGGCCCCATACAGATCCATGGCATTTGTCATTTATTTTTAATTTCTTCCTATCAAACATGGGTCCTGCTCTGCAAGGCACCAGGCAGAGGCAGCTGCACCAGATGTGTAATGTAAGCAAAGCAAGCTGAGGCACAGATACTGCCTGGATTTACACAGCAGGTTATTTTTAAAGCTGAGAGCAAAACCTCCATCTCCTGAGCCTTGTTGGTGGAAGGCTCACTCCATGCAGGCTGTTTGTCGGTGCTGAGACCCAGAGTTTCCATGCAAGCACCTTCTTCCCCTTCATCACTCAGGAATTTTTATTTTAAAAAGTCTCCTAGGACATAAAAAACTTTTCATTTCCCACATCCTGTCATTAAGCAGCTGTACTGCAAACAATGAATGATGACAAACCAAAGCAACAGTTTTAACTGAAGCAGGATTACACTTGGCATCGCTATTTGTTATGTGGCTTACTGGACAGCAAGACAAATGTGTGCTTCTGCTGCCCTTTCCTGCTGCCAGCTCCATCCCCTATTAATACATAATGGCACGATTGGAGAAAACACCACAGCAGAAATAGTTGCAAGATGAGACCCCAAAAATCAAATGATGTCTGGGCCAGCAAGGGCTGGGGGTCTGCAGTCTTGGATAGGACCCTTGGTTCCTCTGGGCTCAGCTCTCACCTCTGGCACTGACTCAGTGGCTATCTGGTGCTTCAGGAGGAAGAAAAAGATTTGGACAAGGCTTCTGGCTCGTGGCGCCCTCATACACACACAAACAGGGAGACAGCTGTCCTGACCTGGGGGGAGCAGCTCACCACAGGATTTTAACCAAAATTCTGCTCCCTTACATTGCATTATTCTTCACTGAGTAAGGTGAAAGCATAACCAACCCACGCCTGATTAATTATCAGACAGTACTTGCAGAGGTTTAAGTAATACCACACTTTGCTTGTGCATCCTCCAAAGCCTTGCTGGTAATGATGATACATGGCTGTTAGCAGAAATGCCATTTAGAAACTGGAGGTACAGAAATATTCGCCGAGGAGGCTGCCAGCTTTACACAAATGGATGTGGATGTATGATCACATTATTCTGCACCAACGTGGGACGTGTGAAGCAAGAGGCTCAAATGGCTGCGCCCAGCAGGGCACAGAGCTCCCACCCAAGCAGGAGGGATGGCAGGGAGTGTGAGCCCTTCTGAGGGGTCAGTCCAGCCTACAGAGTTGTCAGGCCACAGGCAGGACCCTGCTCATGCCACCCCCTCTCCGAGCACAGTCTCAGGCAGGCTGGCACCCAGAACCCCCCTCAGGGGTCACAGCCACGGGTAGGACAGACCCTGCACACACAAAGCAACATTGAGCAAAGTCTGCTTGGAATCGTTCTTGGGTCCTTCTGGGCCATCTCTCCGTGCAAATACAAGAGCCATTCAGGTCAGGTCATACCCACAGTGGATCAGGAGTCAATGGGATCATTCATGTCCCCAAAACCCTGAGCACACGCAAGTTGTTCCTTTGGCAGTAGTCTGGAGTGGCACTGCCGTGCACTCCCAGCCCTGTCACTGCAGCATTCACACTGTTCCACCTCTGTGAGGTCCACAGCCCTCGGGTAAACATTATACAGGCAACATTATAGCCCCATTTCATGTCCAAGGTTGCAAATGGTATTTCTGTTTACTATTGAGCATCTCTTTATTCATCAGATGCATTAGAAAATCCATTAAAGAAGAAATTAGGGATCTAATGACCTGCACAGTCATTCGAACCCAGTGTTTCAGATACAGGCATCAAATATAGTTCGGTGCCTGCATCTCCTCTTGGCCGATGACTCACTGAAGGTGGGAGCAGCGTGATGAGACAGCCTTACTCACCCTCCACACCGGGAACAGGCTGGGAGCGCTCACGGGGTGGAGCCGTCACAGCTGCCCGGCGGGCAGGAGAGGCTGTGCCATGGGCAGACAGGGAGCAGAGAGGGCACAGGGGGCAGAGAGAGCAGTGAAGGCATAGAGGGCAGTATGGGCAGAGAGGGCAGAGAGGGCAGAGAGGGCAGTAGGGACAGAGAGCTGCCCACTCGCAGTCAAAGTGCTGGGAACTGGAGTGGCTGGGGAGGAAGGGATGGTGTGGATGGCTGTGGTGTGGCTCTGTGTGTGTGTACAGTGGAAAGAGAAAACAGGAGTGAACTGCAGCACGTCTGCCTCAGTCTGTCCTGCAGGTGCAGTGGGGACAGTGACTTACCTCTGGCTCTGCAGGGAGTCACCACTCAAGGGCAAGATGACAACAGCACTTTGATGTAGCCAGAAGACTTGAGGTTTAAGCAGCAGCTCCCCTTGACCTCCAACAGCAGCTTTCAGCTGGCACATCCCAGCTCCTTCATGTTCTGCCATCACAGCACTACAGCGAGAGCAGCTTTTCTGATAGGACTTTCTATTCCAAATCTCTTCCTAACAGCTGACACCAGCCAGGTTTCCCAATCTTAAATTTGCAGCAAGCTTCATAAATTGTTTGTGTGCCAATGTTGTATATACAGATCTGTACTTGAACTGTGTCTTTGTGCTGCTCCATTTCATTAAACAAGCTGAACAATTCAGCAGCTGGTTTTATGCCTCCAGGCACTTGGGCCATCTCTGGTTTTTACTTGTCTCAAAGTTCACGTTTGCAATGAGTGGCTTCTCTGGACAATGAGAGTAAATGATAAAATCTTCCCCAATAAAGTGGCTCCCACCAGCACAGAGCAGGGAACGGGCAGGGCTGGGACTGCCCTCACATCACAGCCCTCTCTTTGCCAGCATCTGAACTGGGGGAGAGCTGCACCATATCCAGATCTCCACCCTTAGTTCAGTGTGACAACAGAAGCCAAGCCACAATTTAGCACCCCCCTTCCAGAAGTATAAGAGTCCTTTTCTGCCTTGGCTGCACAGCAGCAGCATTTGCTTCCCCCACACCCCAGTCAGGAAGGTTTTGCAGCCTTGAACTGAAAAGATCTCGAGCAGGAGCTCAGCTCAGCAGCTTAGAGCTTGTCACACATCACATCCCCATCGCTTTCAACCGGGTCTGAGACTGTTTTGCAAGTGACTAACATGGAGCTGCAAAAGATTTAAAGCTTTCTAATAAATGCCATGTCCCCCCTTCACTGCACACAGACACAGACACACACACTGCATTATTCTAATGCCCTGCTAAGCTTTCTAACTCCTTCTTACATCACACGACATAATCAGCCATTTGGCCCTGAGTCAGTGTTTCCATGAAGCAGAGTCAGTGTAAAAAGCTTTCAAGGCACTGGGATTGTTTTTGCTTCTGTAATGCTTTAAAAATGCTATATCTTGGGACTGAAGACTATTCAGTGAAAACACGGCATTTCTGGATGCTTTTCAGTTCTTGCATCAGAAATGCTGGCACTGGGAACAAAATTGTTCCCATATTTGAGCTTGGTACCAAAACATCAAGGTTTTGTTTGTGAAGTTTGTAAAAACAAATGACTATAGACTCAAATATATTAATCATGGGGAAACGGAAACAGCTCGAGAGGACTGTCTGGCCCGCTTTGTACTTTACATAAACAGCAGGTCTTTGCTTACCAGTGGCCACATTTTGGGCCAGATGAAAGCAATTAGGATGGTTCACATATGTGTTCAAGGCTCAAAGCAGCATCGGGGCATAGCTGTGTTCCGACCAGCTCAGCACTGAAATGCCAGAGCCCATGGGTGACAGAATTCAGGGAGGTTTAGATTAGATACTAGGAAAAAAATTCCTCACAGAAAGGGTTGTCAAGCATTGGAGCAAGCTGCCCAAGGAAGCTGTGAAGTCACCATCTCTGGAAGTGTTAAAAAACACATGGATATAGCACTTGAGGATTTGCTTTGGTGGTGAACATAGAGGTGGTGCTGAGCTGATGGCTGGACTTCAGGACCTTAGAGGTCTTTTCCAACCTTAACAATTCTATGAATCCCTTTAGGAGTCTTTTGAGGATCCCTTTGGGGATCCTGTTCCAGCTGTTGTATGGGAGTTTTATTCCAGCTTCTCAGCAGACATTTCCCAACACTCTTCCTTTATCCCTAAAGACCCTTAGGTGCCATCAAATATGGCATGGGAACAGGGGTGACACACTATCCGTGTCATTTGGCCACTGATAAATGTATTTCTCATCTCTGCTTATTACATGCTATTACTCACCAGTGCCCTGATTTATTTTGCTTTCCAAGGAGAGGAGTGGTGGAAACACTGTCAGGCCATTGTCAGCAAGGACAGCAGCACACAGGCATTTTGGAGTATTTATGTCCATTCTTAGCCATCCCCTTCCTTTTTCTGTTTTTAGAAGCCAGAGTGCAATTTTTGCTCTGGTTGCAAGGATTACGTGACACCAGTTTGTAGCTGCTGACAGGTTTAAATGTCATCTGAGCAAAGGAGTGGAGAGGAAGGCTGTGATTTGAATTCTGACAGGGAGCAGGAGCTGGTTGGATGTTGCTGTTTTGGGGGATGCTTAGGAAAGGACCAGAAGGTCTCTCTGCTCTGAAGCGATGCACGTAGCCAGCAGGAACAATGTTTGCTGCAAAAATGGTGGGTTTGTAACAGAAATCTTCACAGGTCTGCTGTCCTGTGGAAAATAGTAAATTTTTTCCCAAAAAAAGAGCTTCCTTTTTCTTCATGGGGAGAGGTCCCAGCCCAGCCTCATCCCCAGTGGGGGACCATGACCAGGAACACCTTGATTCCCATTTGAAAGGGCATCACATGGTGACACAGGGTGTATGTCTTGGCCCAGCAAGAAAATCTCCCAGTCAGAACTTTTGGCTTTGAATTGAAAGGTTTGCCCCCAGATCTTCACGTTTCAATTTTTCAATTAAAAAAATCTACATTCTTTTTTTTTTTCTTTTTTTTTTTTTTTTTTTTTTTTTTTTGGTGGGGGGGAGGGGTGGTAATGATGTTTATTTGTTTAGGTATAGTAGAAAGGACATTTAATACCTTCCCTTTCTCTTGGGATAGAGGTGAGCCATGTGTTGTCTCTAAAAACCAAATAATAGCTCCTGAATTTATCTCAAAAAAACCTCTAAATTTTTTGATGGTTATTATTAAACGACAAGTTTTATCTGTTCTTACCATCTCAGTACTAAGGGGGAAGTTGAAGAGTTTTCTAAGAACTTCTTAAACTGCCAGTGAAAACCAACATTAGAGATAAACCATGGTATCTGAAAATCAGAAAATAGTTTCTCTCCAGCTGTGTTATCAAGCAGCAGCACAGCCCTGTGAAGTGCATTCATTGTGCAGCGACTGAAGAAAAAAAATAGGGGAAAACACCAGGAAGCACAAGGTATATTTTTGCGCACCCATTGATGTGCACAGCCTTCATCTGAGAAAGGAAAAAAAAAGCCCTTAATCCCTCAGATACATCAGGATCTCTCCAGATTATCAGAATCTAAAATTGGAAGAGATTGAGAGTTATATATATATATATATATTTTTATTATTATTTTAAAGAAATGTCTTCCAGTGTCTGCAGAAAAGCATTTGGCTGCTTCTGGAGGATGACCAAGGACCAGCCATGGTCCCTCTACTCAAGGCAGATCAGCTCCATGTGTGTGTGCAGCACAGCAACCCTGATAATACTTTCCCTGATAATTTCCACATATATAGAATTATAGAATAATTTAGGCTGGAAAAGACCTCTAAGAACATCAAGGGACCTTAAAGACCATCTCAATTCAACGCCCCCTGCCATGGGCAGGGACACCTTCCACTATCCCAGGTTGCTCTAAGCCCTGTCCAACCTGGCCTTGAACAATTCCAGGGATTCAGGGACAGCCACAGCTTCTCTGGGCAACCTGTGCCAGGGCCTGAGCTACTGAACAACCTTGGGAAGGATAAATATTGGACCCAATTTAGCTCTGATCAGGCAGATGTTATGTGTGGAGACAAACCAGAGGATCTCATGGACCTGTACAAGGAGTTTCCAGCCCAAGCAGCAGATTTAAGAGCAGCCTGAGCCCAGGGTTATCCTGCATTTTGGAGGGAGGCTGAGCTCAAGTGGTGAAGGAACACCCACTTCATGACCAGCAGTGCAGGGGCAGGCACTGGCTCCCAGCCATCCCTTCTCCATCAAGGGCAAACACAGCCAGATTTCAGTGGGGGGTTAAAGAAGGCACATTCCAAAGGCACAGCAAAATGCCACAGGTGTTACCTTCACAGAATCCCGGGCTCATCAAGGTTGAAAGAGACCTTCAAGATCAAGAGTCCAACCATCAGCCCAGCCCACCACAATCCCCCCAAAGCCAGGTCCCCCAAGTGCCACATCCAGAGGCCTCTTGAACACTTCTAGAGACAGTGACTCCACCACCTCCCTGGGCAACTCACTTCAATGTTTGATCGCATTTTTAGTGAAAAAAGGGTTGTAATACTTAATCTGAACTACCTTCTCTGACAAATTATTTTTCTAATCCCCATCCCAAGGCTTGGCCTAAGGGTGGAAGGTGTAGGCAAGGACTGTGGCAAGGGCTTTTTGAAAAACATTGGTGTGTGTTTATTTCAGTGTAGTTAGTTTGGAGCTACAGTAGGATAAATGGGCCTAAGACCTGGTTTAGATGTTAAAGGAAATGTATATGACACTGACTTCAATAGACTAATTCCAGATTTATATTACACTGAGCCTAGAGCCAGTGAATACACAGCACAGTGATAATTATAGAGAGCAATATAGAAAAAACAAATCACCATATTAAGAAAAACAAATAGATTCTGGAAAAGTGCCATGTTTTTAAACTGGGCCACAGTGACTCGGCCTGGTCGGTGCCTATTAGATCATCCTCATGTCCAGGCATTTGGTTTCTATATCTTAATCATGTTGAGAAGCTCAGACAGAAGAAAGAAAAAGCAATTATCTTTCCCTTAAGAGAATGGTGTGTTTAAATAATAATAATAATGATGAAAGGACATGGGGCCAAATAAAAACCACAGGAAAATCAAGGGAAAGGCAGATTCGATCCGACAGGACTTTCTCAGGCTTCCAGAGAGCATTTTCTCCTGCCCTGCAAACCCCCCTCCCCCAGTCCCCCCAGTCCATACAAAGCCAGAAGTTAAAGGTAAACATCTGTTTCTGCTTGCTAACCTTTCTTTCTTTCCTTAGGAGGCTCTTACTGCTGACAAGGGCACTGCACGTATTTCACTCGAAAGATCAAGCGAGGATAAAGGGAGCGGTTTCCTGCTCCTAAAAGCCGCCCGTGCCAGCACGGTCATGCTGCTTAAGCACAGCCCTTCGTCATTGCCAGCATGAATGAAAAGCCGAGGCAGCCCTGGGACACAGAGACACATTTCTTATAAATCAGAACAGCGAGCTGACCCCTGGCTCTGACATCGCCAAGCCACCATTTCTGACCTGTTTGTCATCACTTGGTCCTCTAGGCACAGTCTCTGCGAGCCACAGCGTGGGGAAGGGTTGGGAGCAGCAGGAATTCCCCTGGGAAGTGGTTCTTGCCCCACATGCAGCAGCACATCAGCTCCCCATCCCAGCCACATCCCTCCTGCCCACTGCAGCCCCTCACCTGGGGCTCCAGTGCTGTCCCTCTGAGCTTCTCCCCAGGCCCTGCATCACCCTGTTATGCAATGCCAAGTGACATTTTATTTAGGCTGTTTCAGAGGAGCAGGAAGAAAAGACACAAGGCAATGCTTTCCAAACGCCCTCAAGCCCTACTCTTTCCATCCCTATTTGTCGTCTCCAGCTGTGGAGCCCCATTAGTGCCCCTCTCTGTGCCTGGGCAGACCCTGAGCCCCCACCCCAGGGCCCTGTTTCCCAAGCTGGGGCGCCTGCCCGCCGGCTCCAGCTGACCCGGCACACCCCTCGCCCTCTGAAACGTTGGAGAGATGAGATCATGCAGAGCAGCTCTAAGACAAACATCCTGACAGCTCTCGCTAACATTTTCCACAGGTTTCTCAAGCTCCATTAGCTCTGGCTAGATTCTATCACGCAGCAGTCGCCATAATTAATGGCTTGTGTACTGCTGCACACATGGGCTCTTGTAATCCCCCTGCTCCTTTCTAAACACAGGCAAAATCACCATCCCAAGGCAGCAAACATGGTCAGTCAATCCACAGCCTGGCAATCACTTAGAACCTGTTTGTTTGACAAATTTCCCTCCGTTCTTCCCACCTACATGTATTACTTAAACAAAAACCCCATGGCCACCTCTCTTGTAAGGGGTGAGGCATAGACAGAATGGCATAAACCAAAGGAGTAATTCAACTAAAAACCTTCATCTCAACAATCTGCCCACAAGGTGAGGAAAACAGACCCAAACTTTCTTCTCTGGATCTAAGCCTTGCCTGGAGCCATGATGAGAGGAAGTGATGGAAGCGAGAGGAGAGGGGCTGTCCTATAGAGGTAATACTGAAAGAGAAAAATGCTGTGAGTCTTTCCATTCTTCCAGGCAAGGGCCAGCACCTCTTCCTGCCTTGCAGCACCATCCAAACGTGCCCCTGGTGCTAATAAAATGATTATCGGGGGGGATGTTAATGGGCACATCAGCGGCACCTACAGAGTCGTCATTGCTGGTGCCGTGGTTCAGGCAGGAATTGCTGATATTTACGGGGGAGTATCGTGGTGGTTTAAGCAGTATTTGCGTTTAGGAGCCATTACATTATTGTGAAATATGCATACTGTTGGTAGATGCTTAAAGTGCTGCTATGCTGTGGCATAAACTCAGTATTAATTTTGGCTCCGCAGAGGAAATTGAAAATGGTGCCCTTGAAATCATTATGCTGAGCGAGATTCAGCAACAGGGGAAAAGACAGCCTGGAGGGAAATAAGAGAAAATTTACTTCAGGCAGCCAAAAAGACCCCCTGGGACTCACTCAGTCCAGGCTCAGGGATGTGGAGGATGTTGGGGGCAGCCTGGTAGGATGGGGGGGCTCCAGCATCAGAGTCCCCCACCATTGCTGTGCCTTCCTCAGCCCCAGCTGCTAGAAACCCTGAGAGCCCCTGGGGATGATGTTGTGCCTGTGAAGTGTCATTTGCTCTAATTTTAGCCCTGTTTATGTAACTGCTGTGTGATGGGAAGGTGCTACACTCCTGGGGGGGCTGTGCTGAGGACAAAGCCTTTACCCACACCTTTAGAGCAGGACCTGTGTCTGCCAGGGCCTTCTGCCCCAAACACTGGATGCAGGCCGTGAGGGGATGATACCTGACTCTTACAGGCTGCATGCTGACAGGCAGTAGATTATATAAATACATGTGTGTATATATATTTAAAATCTGTAATATCAATAATATATATAAAAATAAAGAAACCCACTTCAACTCTCACCCCAAAACATCCCTCCCAGTGACTCCACATGTCCTGACCTCTCTGGAAAAAGCTTTGCAGAACCCAAATGACCAACCCTGGTCTGTGGGTGCAAGGGATTCAAAGTCTGTTTGAATGAGCATCAGAAATAAGTGGGGTTTATTGAACTGAGATAAATTCTTGGAACTCATCCACGTAGAAAGGAAATGCTCAGAATTCATCTGAGAGTTGACTCAGACCTGCCCTTTCAACCTCATATCCTGACATTACAACCTGTCTATAAACAAAAAAAAAAAAGAAAAAAAATTCTCTATTGGGGCTTCAACATATAGCAGAACTGAGCCCAGAGAAAGAGGAAACAGAAAACTACAACCCTTGAATAGCTCCATGGGAACCACTGTTGGTGTGTGCTCTCCTCCTCTGGCTTAGGAAAGCAGAACCCTGCAGCTGGAGCTGAGGGGAGGACTCAGCTCTACCTGGCCCCCAAGGGACCACACATCACAGGCATTTCAGTTGGGAGCTGACAGGAGAAGCAGCTGTTCTCACTCCCCCAAAGCCTGGAATGAGCTGCAGGGATGTCTCCAGCATGGCAGCATCTCTGGTCTCCACAGCTCATCCCCCACAGCTGGTTGAGGTGATGGCAGCCGGGACAAGTCCCCACCAGCTTTTGGAGGAAAGCTGTGAGCAATCAGTGGATTTTCTTGTTCTCTCTCAGGATTTGCAGGAGTGGAGGTCTGGCTTGGTATGGCTCAGATTAGTTTTCATATATATAAAATTCTGCTGGCAACACAGCTGCCCTTTATTTAATGCAGATTTTGTGTGCTCCCCGAGTAGAGAAACCATTACCTCACTGACTGGATACGGTTTCTCAGCTCCCTGCCTTCAATAAAAATTCTAACACCTGCAAACTTTTTAAACAAATTATGTATATTAGAGCAGAACCCCTTCCCCCCTCCACGTTCTCCTGAACTTGCAGCCATGTGTCTTGAAACCAAATCCTCTCCAAGACATCTGGTCTGTGCTGGTGTGGTTATTACAAGCTCCCCCGTGGTGCTGGTGGCACGGAGCCCACAGACCTGCTCCACAAAGGCCACTGTGTAGCCAGGGCTCCCTCTGCCATGCTGGGAATCCAGTGGATCAGTTTTGAGAGTGTCTTTTTAAAAAAATACAAAAATTTCTTTCTGTAAATGCAAAATGAAAGGATGGACAGCAGAGGGTGAATTCTCAGCTTGCTTCTGTAGGTGTGGATACTGATGTTAGAGGCTGAAACACCTCACAGAACTTTTATCACAGATCTGTGCACAGGGATACCAGGAAAAGTGTCTGGGCTGCAGAGACCAATAGGTAGGGGAGAACAGAGGTCTCCAGCATACATTCCTGAGTACAATCCTCTGAAAAGCTGCTTTCTCCTCACCCCAGCTGTAAGAGAGGAATACTTGAGCTTTGAACAGCTCCTAACTAGGAGTCAGGCATGTTTTCACCAGGCCCAGCACCCAGAAGTGCTTAATTTGGGTGTGTGCCAACAGATTTGCTAGAGCAGGGCCCAAGAAAAGGCTCATTCATCTAAAGAAACCCAAACTTGTTTTCTTTCCCCCCAGGTCTTCAGAGCATAATTCCCTTTCCACCAATAACCAGAAGAATGAGAAAAGAGCTGCAACCCCCCACGTCTCCCCACATCCTTGGGCAGCAGGAAAGACCAAGTGGAGGCCTCATGAGCAACCTTTGTCCTGGTGCCATTTCCAGCCCAGTCACTAGGTCAGAGAGAGCACGGACAAGTTTAATTAAACATCCAGACTGTCTGGTGTTGCTTTATTATCACCTGAGCCTTCCCACTGCTTCTCAAGTGAGACCTGAGGCACAGAATCCCAAAAACGAATTAACAAGTTTATTTTGGTTGATTGACCCAGACTTTGGAGCCATAGGAGAAAGAACAAGGGCTTGAAGTTCAGCAGAGCTCGGTGCCAAGTATCACTCCTCAGTGACAGCCCAGAGCTCAGCAGGAGCTGTTTGACTTTCCCTACCCAACGTCCTGTCACCGGCAGCCTGTGCAAACCATGCAAATGCTACAATTAGTATCAGAGATAAACCAGATCCATTAGTAGATGGAAGGGGAACTCAATCTGTTTTACAAATGGAAATGAAGTAGCAGCCTCAATTATAGGATTTTTAAAAACATGCAATTTAGCAAAATGTTGATTTCCTTTTCGTTTACTTCGTTCTTTGTCTTTCAGATACTTCAGCTCAAGTAGCAGGCAGTATATTAACCGACCAGATTTTGGCAATGTATTTAATAATCAAGCTCAAATAAGTGCTCTTAGGAAATAATTTTATTTACAGTTCAGCTGGGGAAGAATATTAAAGCTTGAGGATTTGGCTAAAATTATTTACCCTTCAGTAACATATTTTGAAGGAAGGCACTTGGGCTGTGGATGACTAGTACTAGTGAGTCACAGCACAGCATTTGACCTTTCCGAAAATTCAGCATCTATTTGGGACACAGGGCAAGATTTGTCCTCCAGCTTCCCCCAGCCAGCATGGGCAGTCACCACCACAACAGCTTTAGCACCTCCCTAACCCCTACTGCACCCTGAGCCCAGCAGGGAAGTTCTGGGGTTCCTGGCAAGCAGCTGAATCACTCCTCATCCACCAGATTCCCTCCTCCATACAGTTACTTTATGCACAGATATATTTCACCACATATTCTGCAGCAAGGCTGGAGTTTGGGAACACTACATCAAGATATTTCAGCATGTATATGCCTGTATAACAACTTTGTTTTTTAATTGGTCCAGCCCACGTTACTGTTTAAATAATTGAAGGTGCTCAGCATTAAACATATTTTGCCATGCTTTCCCCATGGCACCTTTCCCACTCCAAACTGTTTGGAAGCTGAACAGAGACTAAGCATTAACTAATTAAATTTCTCAAAACAAAGGTTAATTAGTGTGTTTATTTTGGATTATGTATGTATTGAATTATTAAACACTATATGNCAAAAAAAAAAAAAAAAAAAAAGAAGAAAGAAAGATAGAAAAGGGGCAGGCTGAAAGGAGGAAACATTCCTAAGCCCAAGGAACAGCTTCTCTGGCTGCCTTGCAACTACATTAACCATTTGTTCACAACCCCAGCATGTGCTTAAAAAATGTTCTTTCTTTAGGGCTAAAAGCAAGAGCCCTCCCAATCCAGAAGGAAGGTCCAGCAGCCCTGAATTGTGACTATGGCAGATTCATGTCACTTTAGGATAATGCATAGGGAAGCTGCACAGATCCCATATTTGGCTCAGGATAATGTTGTGCTGGACACCTCATCTTCCACATGTGCTCCTCTTCCAGCCCTGTCTGCTGTGCCTCACACAGCAGCCACTGAGGACCAGAGCTCCTTCCCAGGGCCTGTCAAACAGCAGCATTTCTCCTCTCCCACCAAACTACACCCTTTCCTTTTTGGTCCCAAGGTAGAAAGTTTGCAACATGCAGCCCAAATTCCAATTCTTAATTATACAATTATCTGCCTTGCAGGCCAAGGTAATGCCTGGAGTCCAAGAGCCAGACCACACTAAAAGAATCAAGCTGGTGAAGATTCACCCCAATTCCAGTTCTCACCCATACACTGGCCCTACAAGCTGTAACATCAATCCCAAAGGATACATGGATAAACCAGTGGCAACAAACCAGAGGCAGGAAGGTACAGGCTAACACCCATCACGTTGTAATTACCTGGCAGTGTGCAAATACACCCACCTGCCCTAAGAGGAGGGCACACGGGGCACTGTTTTCAAAGCACAAAGGAATTTAAAATGCTTGGTTGCCTTCTCAAGATTATTATGTAAAGCAACACTTCATATATGCCTGGCCTACAGCAACAGGAACGGTGTCAGGTTTATCTACGTGAGCATTTCCAGCATGCCTATCATGGTGGGCTTGTGATTCATTCTGTCTGGAGAGTCTTATGACAGCTAATATGAGAACCCTTCTTCATCACTAGTATAAGGCTCTGCATTTCAGCCTTCAGCTCATTTCTGTACAAACAGGAGTCCTGAGTCAGTTACAAAATGAATTTCTTCTTTCAAAGCATCCTCCATTGCTGCATTGAGCAATAACCTGTGTCATTGCCCAAACAGCAAACAAAACATGGGCTCACAAGCACTCTCAGATGAGAGATGATCCCTAACTTGTGCTTACCCAGAATCCAGCCAACATCTAGAAAAGTGTTTTCCCTGTTACCCAAATGTAAATGTAACATAAAGTTCAATATAATCTTGGAGACGCAGCTTCCCAGGACTGTCTGTCAGATGATCTCTGCAGGAACTTGGGGCTGAAAAGGACAGTTCATTGAGGATGGGTGTCAGAGGCAAAAATGGGTCAGTTCCTGCTTTATCACTTTGTGATTGCTGGAGCACTATCAGGAGGTGCAATCAGAGCTGCAGCTGACACCTTCAGAGGAGCCATAAGTGGCTTCAGCTGCTTGTTCGCACCCTGATGTCCTATTCCTATCCTTCGAGGTCAGAATCCCTCCTCAGTCCTGAATCTCTGCTAGATTGCCAGTTATTTGTCACCAGAATTTTTTTTTTTTCAGATTCATTACCTGATCAGGGGGCCAAAGTGGATAAGCCTATTTTACAGCCATTGCTTATGAAGGAATGCAAATAAAATTGTCTCTCTGAGGGTTTTTTTTCCCCCCTCTACTTAATATTTTTTCAAATGCATTTTTATCAAGGAAATAGTCTTTAAGCAGATCTAGGAAGGCAAACCTAATTAAAGTCACTTTATTGAGAGACCTGATATCAACACCTGCTTTAAAGACAAAACTCCCTTTTTTAAAAATTCAAATATTTTTGTTCTGCTGTAGAAGCAAAAACTTATCTTTGAATGACATATCTCAGAAATCTGCTTTCATTCTCCTTTCCTCCTTCCCTGATGATCTTAGGTTTCACATGCACACCCTTTGGGAAAATTGCCTGAGAAACTTTTCTGATGATATGCTGAAGGTCATCTACAGTAAATGTGGTACAAAGTGAACCCAGATCTCAGGCTTTGCAAATGTTCATTATGTAAATTACAGGAGCTGTGAAGATGGAAATGAGGCATACAGATGCTGTTATGCACGAAAAAGCAGAGGGGAAACTTCAGACTTCCCTTCACTACAGAGGCAGTTGCTGTCTGCAGGCACTCTCCTTCCTCCCCGTGGTATTTCCAGCGTGAAAAGGCCTCAGATTCTCTCTGGCTGATGGTTCAGAAATGACTGACTCCGTGCTCCTCCATGTAGGTCAAGGACTGGGACAGATATTTAAATTCACCACACATCTGGGGAGAATCATGGGCCAAATGCAGCTGCAACCTGTATGGGAGGAAACAGAGAGGGTGCCTGTGCAGGGCATTTATGAATTCCCATCCACGACCTGTATTTCTGGGATTACTCTTGTTGACTGCCTCAGCCAGGGCCAGTCCTGAGGAGCAATGTATCTGTGTTGTGAATTGCAGTGCAGAGACGATCAAATGCAGGAGATAAAGATTCAGCCCTTGATTTCGTACATCCTTGGGCACACTACTAGGAGGCCAGATTTTGAAAGATGTTAGAGATCAAAGGATGAAGAAAGATAACCAGCTTCATTTTCAGCTCTATTCCCGAGCATGTGTTTCCTGAACACTTCAATAGGAAATAAGCATTTTTGTACTTTTTAAAAAATAATTCTAAATGCCTTTGGGTAGGCGGTTTCATCATGAGGAACCAACATACATTTAAATGGCAGATCTTAAATTACACATTGTTTCAGTTTCCTACCAGAGGAGTGTAAATCCCCTTTTCTTCAATTTCCCCCAGGTCTTGCTCAGGTTTGATGCACAATTCTCCTCTAAACAATAATTACAATTAAAGACACTCCAAGCCTGCTTTCAAAGCAGCAATGAGTGCTCAGCCAGTAATGGGAGCTTACTGTAGCTTACTGTTCAGTTCTGTTGAAACTCTGCTGCTGCGTCTCATGTTCAGTTCCTCAAAAATGAAGACATCAAAAACTCGAGACTGCTTTTGGTAATTTTGCCCTAAAAGCTCACGAGGGAAGCTGTGATGCACATATATTGATGGTGAGGTGGAAGGACAATGCCCAGCCAGGTGCTCCCCTGTCAAGGGACTGACACTATCCAGGGCAGATGGAATGGGAGAGAAGGGCTGAGCCTTCCCCCAGCAACCTCACCACAGATCTGCTGTGACTTGCAACAAAAAAAGCAGGAAAAAAAGGAGAGGAGCAGTAAGACAACACTGGAAGGGAAATTCCAACTCCCTGACCCTAGGACAACCTCACCCTGCATGTAAACAGAGAAAAAAAAAAAAAGGGACAAATGATAAAATTGCCTCAAAATGAAAGAACAAAACAAAACAACCCAACAAAAACCACAAAAACACACACACACAAAAAAAAAGAACAAAAAAACCCAACAGGGGAAAAAAAAGATTTGTTGAGTCATCCAACAGTGTTTGAATCAAGATATTTTCTTAGCAACTGTGCTAAAAGAGAAAATGTAACACATTCTGGTTTGGCTTTTCCTTCAGCAGCAAGATTTATTTGCATTCACACATGAGGATCTGGTTTACAATAAGCTTCTCCAGCCCTTTCCTTTCTTTCATTGTTTCCATTGTGTATCTAGGATAGAAAATCTCCTTTGGTGAAAAAATCTACACCAGACAGCCCCAGGGCAGACCATGCCCCACCATGCACATCTCTGCTTGGAGAGGTTTTTGTCTGAAGGGCCGTTTTGAGAAGCAGGAAGGTTTTGTCCTTGACCCCGTGCTGGGGAGCCTCACTCCCCGGGAGGAGGAACTTGTCCTCCACCAGCCCCAGGTTTCGCAATGCACTTAAGGACACATCTTGCACTGGCCTTGATTTATGCACAACTGTTGGCTAATCTCTTTTATGTAATCACCGATAGCTGTTCCTAAAGGCTAAGTCCCCAAAATGGAAGGAATGAATTAGAGGAGAGAGATGTGGTTTGGCCAGCCCCGTGTTCCGGCTGCAGCCTCAGAAATGACCTCGTTAGTTTGTGCCGATTTAAGCAGGGGTTCAACCACACTGCACACCCACCCCAGCAGGAACATTCAGGCTTTCTGCCGTGCAGCCCAGTTTCACAGTCTGATCCCACTCACACCAAAGCCACTGGAATCACTCCAGGTTTATTCTGCTGAAATGTGATCAAAGTCTGGTCAAAAGTCGCCTGAGTTTTTGTTTACCCCAGATCCCCTTCCTTGGCACCGCTGCAGGCTTTGGGAGCTAAAGGAATGCAATTCCCCCACAGAGCTGGCTGCCTTTGGTCACCCAGAAAGACTCGGGGAAGGCAAAAGCCCTGAAGTTCCTTCTGCACCATCTATCTCCAGGTCGAGAATCAGCCTGAGCTTAGTGACCCACTTGGCCCTTGTGGCTCTACATTGCCCATGTCTGCAGGCACAACGGGATCCTGAAGGAATGATATTCCCAGCACGTCTGCGATGCACAGACCTGTCCATCAAGCAGGCATTCGGGGGTGGGCAGGGTGTGAACAAGCCTGGTGAGAGACTCAAAATCCTGGGAGAAAAGAAAATGCAGTGTCTGCTCAGCCATCCCCCCTTTCCTGCTTAGAAGTAAAGATGCGTCTTGTTTTAGGGATGGAGCCACAGCCTGGCTTGCACACTCTGGTGGGAGACCCTCCTCAAACCCTCCTCTTTAATTTTTCCCCATGGAAAAATATTGCTTCAGCAGGGCTGTGTTTGGATTCTCTTTCTTCACCAAAGCTGCCCTGCTGTGACCGACTTCAGGGGCAGCTGGAGCAGTCCCACAAGCCTTAGAGAATTATTTCCCAGTTTATGTAAACTGAGCACCAGCTCAGTAAAAACAGGAAAGATTTATGCTTGGCAAACATTTCCAAGGAGCCAATATTTCCCCGTTACTTACTTGTGGCTTGTGAATACAAACCTCACACAGCTGGTACCTCCACTAATGATCCCATTACAATATGTATTGAGCTGATACTCTGTGATATCTCATTGAGGTATTCATCCATGTCAGAAAGGATTTGTCCATAAAAACATCTCCTCTCATACCATCATAGGATGCTGCATTCATTCCTCCTTCCTCTGTCATCTGATGCTGCCTAATCCCACTCACTGACATCAATCACAGGGGGAAAATAAGACAATTAACTGGCAATTAATTAAATTATAAACTGTAAGGAAGAGCAGAATATTTGTAAACCTTAATAGCCTTATTAACATGCACATTACCAGCCAGTTGCACAATCCTACAGCTAAGGGTATCTGTGCACATCTGTGGCATCACACAGCCTTTAATCAAGGGGTTCACCTCAGAGGGCTACATGGTGAGATGAGGAACCTGCCTGGCCAGCCTGGAGCTGGCATGGTACAGGTGCTTTACACCTCCCTTCCTGCAGAAAGCTGGAGTAAGGATCAACAGAGCACAGGGGGTGCTGCAGCAGCAGGACACAAAGGTGTGAGGATGGCAATTCTCCCCATTCCCTGCATAAAACAGGCATCTCAATGGGTGTGAGGCAGTGGGGAGCTCTGCCAGCCCCTGGGCTCTTCAGATGAGTGTATTGACCTGCAACAACTCAGAGGTGACAGCCACCCTGCCCAGGATTGTCTCAGGGATAGAGCAGGCACCCAGCCATCAGGACTGGTGAGCCCTGGCTCTGTCCCAAGAGGGATACTGGCTTTTCTGCTGCAAGGACACATGTTGGGACAGGGCCTGAAAACCCACCAGTGACAGTAACAGTGGATTGTTGTTATAAAACACACATGCAACATGGCTTTGGTTAAAGCTGTTTTCTGGAAGACTAAAGGAAAGCAAGTGGGAAGAAAACAAGGGCAGGTCAGGCACCTTCTGCAAGGTCACAGCAGCTCTTGCAAAGTGCCAGCAGAGGCTCCATCACTGAGGAGCTGGGCTCAAAGCTCAATGCATCAAGTAACAGGGCCTGACTTCTATTCAAATGTCACGAGACAGGAGGAAAAATCCAATCTAACACACGCCATGAGTGAGAGCATGAAGCCACAGCCAGACCCAGATGAAGTACCAGGACCAAAGGCATTGCAGTGCTCATGTTGGCACAGCATCACTGCCTGGTCCTTAGATCCCCTGGGAATAACCTTCACACAACACCCTCAGGGTTCTCTCACCTTTTTCATACTATTTCTGTATTAGTTTTGTCTTGGAAAGGTGACTAAATCAGTCCATCCAATACACACCAAAACCTTGACTTTTTCCTAGTCTATTTCTTCCAAAAGAAGTACCATGTGAAGCAGGAGAGTGACCTACTAAAGCAGGGAAATTAGAGTGTAGAAGATGGATGGAGCTGTAAACCAGCTCTGCCTCCAAGAGCAGGTATAGCCCAACGAGGCCCTGCCATCTGCCCTCTCTCCAAATCAGCCACATCCCAAATCTCAGCTGTGTTAACTCTGGTTCCAGTCCAGTGTTATTTTTGTAACACGTGAACTGGGATGACATACACCCAGCCCGTTCATTTATTTGTCGAGTGTGGACTGCTGACTGATGGCCAAGTGCTAATAAAAGCAGGGCTCTCCCTCCTGTGCCATTCCGTGCTGGATGCTGGCGGCAGGCTGGACCTCTGGGCACACGGCGCTCGCTGGGAGCAGCCGGGGGTCGTCACCGAGCAGCGCCTTCAAAATTTCATTCTTAATTTTGATGGAGCTGCAACGCCACATTGTTTTCCTTCCCAGTTGGCCTCTATATTTAGCCAGGGGTTCTGCGCTCAGCTTGTGTTTTCTGGTGAGGTTGGTAGCAAGCGCTGCTCTGCTGTCGGAACGCCTGTCTCCCTTGTCAAAGCGCGGCTGTTTTGGGGATGCATGAGGCAGTCAGATGTGACAGAAGCTGAGAGGTTTCTTTCACAGCTAGGAAGGGAGAGGAGGGAGCCAAGCACTTCCATACCCACCCTAGGAGCTCCGGTCCCCTGGGAGGGCTGGAATCTGATGCTGGCTGGCGCTGGGAACACCCACGTTCAGCTAACCTGACTGCAGTGTTCACTGCACGGTAATTGGCTATGAGGAGGCGTTACAGCAAGGGAAAAAAAATAAATCAAACAAGGTGGGACATCAGACATTTTAAAAATAACCCAGGGTAAAGCTCCAAGAAGCTGACACAACCAGAGGCCAGATCTAGATTCTCTGAGCCCAGCTCATGTCTGGGGTATTGCTGACCTCTGCGGAGTCTGCTGGGCTGGCGCTGAGGCCAGTGAGATCAGGATCTGGCCCAAATGGCCTGGCCTCCCGCTGCACCCCATGTTGTAACTATCCGGGATTGTTGACACATTCAACTTGCCACTCGTTTGTGGGACTAATTACACATTCGCATTTGTCTGCGCTCGCTCGGCTCCTAGCAACTGCAGTCACAGTCCTAATTAAAATAATAGACTGAGATTGGTAACATTACTGATTTAACAGGAAATTAGAAGAGTTACGTTCGCAGAGTTTAGGTAATTGACACCAACAGCGTTTTCGTTCTAATGGGTGCTCTGTGATTGATTTTGTTCCCCAGTCAGACCTAAAACCAGCCTGGGAGCACATCCCACCATCAGATTACAGTGCACGGGAGTTAAATGGCTATTACACCACTGCCTGCTCTGGGGCCGGCAGCTGTGGACTCGGGCACGGCTTCGAGCTTCCAAACAAAACACTACCCCTAAAATCATAAGCCTAATGTAAAACAAAATGTGTTCAGCACAACGTGTTCAGTTCTCCTTGCACGAGTGTCCCTCTGTGCCCATCTGACCGCTCCTGCCTGGGGAGGGGGCTGCAGGCAGCACAGGAGCAGCTCCTGCATCCTGGGGCACCTCAAATACCAATTCCCTGGAGATACCACAGGTTCCCATGGACAGACAGAAAGGCTCCGAGCACACTGGTGACCGTGGAATATTCTGGGCACACAGTGGTGGAGCTCAGAGCAGGTGGCAATGGGGAATGTTCAATCTGTGTGAGATTTCATGGCCATGTTGAAGGGTTCCCTGTGCTAAATCCATCCTGCACATGAAGTTCTGTGTGTGGATAATATTGCCAGGCAGCAATATTCTCTCGTAATCTTTCTCTCAGAAAGAGAACTGGATTTCTAGAGATGGTCCTCTTCATTCTCACAGTGGTGTAAGTCCAGCTGGGTCCATATGAGCTTCATAAAGATGACTCAAGTGTTTTTCTGTTTAGGAAACTTCTGACTCCACAGTCTTAGGAAGGTTCAGGTTGGAAGGGAACTTATAGATCATCTAGTTCAAATCCCACTGTCTTGGGTGGTTCATACATGTTATTCATTAAATAAATCCTGGCATTTTCCACAAAACAGGCTGTTATCATAGGGTGATTGCCTCAAAAATGAGGTGGACTCTCTTAGTACCAGTAGTTGCAGCTGGAGCTGGTATCTTGTGTCGCCACCTCTCTCCCTACAGGCTGGCAATCAATTAAATTGGGCAGATTGGTTTCTAACCTGACCTGAATGTCACATCTCCTTCCATTCCCTCCAGTTACAAGGCTGAGTTGTCCAGCAAGTTCTCTATGCTGTGTTGTGCTGGGTAGTTTCTGAAGGTCAGACCTGAAAAATGAGGAGAGTGAGAATGGATAGTTCAGGGAGATTCCAGGAATGAGGAGAGGGGCGTCCAAAGGGCCTTACACAATGTCACCACTGTGACAAGGTGTGACACTTTACTAGCTACACCCCCATGGCAGGGGACCTACAATGCTTTTTGTGGGACTCAAAACCACTCACTGAGTTCGACCAGTGACTTCCCAGCACTAACTAACAGCTTTTGTATACCAAGAAATAGCATTTCCATCTGAACATCTCTAGATTGAGACACTGTTTTTGGACACACACATAAGTCTGCTTTTGAAGAAATACACTACCTGTAAATTATTATGAAAACTCTGTATGAAATGCCAAAATTGTACCAAGTTGCAAGAATATTAGTTAATAGTCATCTGCTCCTTTGGACTCTTTTCTATTTGCAGACTCGGAAACGTGCTGGAAAGAACAAAGTGCACGTGGTCTGAACTTTCTTATCTGATATTAATCCCAGCACAACAGGGCTATAAAATGTTTTCATGAACATATATGTCTTCTGCAGAGAGCTTCATGGGATAATACTGCCGGGAGAGATGCAATGTAGGAAATACCCATCCACGGTTTATAAATTCTATCCATCTCGGCATGTCTCGGGGAGTATTATCATGGCCCTGGAGAGCTACTGCAAATGCTACTCTTGCAGCTTGCATGGATAATTGTTTATAAAAGTCTTCCTTCCCTTCTGCTGTGCCTGGGAACGATTATATCCAGAAGGCATTTGTTGTGTCCGTCTTGTTTGGCTCCAGCAGCTCCCAGAGGTATCACACACGGGATGCTCCAGTAAAGCCTTTACCTTCCTGTTGGGCATAAACGAGGATTCAGCTACACTGCAGACTTTTTTTCCCTGTGCTTTATCCAACTTTCAGGTGGCAAATGACAATCTGGGCTTTAATCACCCTGTGTGTGCACTGAAATGCACCGGGGCATTTGCTTCTGCCCGTTTCTGTATCCTAGAGATTAAACCTCTCTGCTATTAGCAGATACTTGACCCCATAAATAAAATTAAGTGCCATCATCTTCTCCCTCATTTTGCACTGCACCAATGGAGCAAATTGCTCCTGGGGCAGGCGATTCCCACCACCACAAGGGCAGCACCCTGTGTCCAACCCTGCTCTCCTGGAGTCCGTGGGGAAGCTCTGGGTGATCCAAATGTCCCAAGGAATTCATATCCTATGGGTTTGGGTTAGGGGAAAGCCTCAGCTCCAGACACCAAGATCGGGCCGTGCCTGACGGAGCCAGGACATGCAGCACCCCAGCTGCCTCACGCTGCCATAAATCGTAATCCTCGTGGCACAGCCAAGTTGGAAACACATGAGAAAGCTTAAAGTGGCTTGTTTGAACACTGGAAAAGCAGGTGGTAGGCTCCGTTTGATCCCGAGTGAGAGACGGTGCTGGCACAGGGCCTCCGGCCAGGAGAGCGGGAACAAGGCGGGCCCGTGTGGCAGGTGAGCCATGGAGGGCGTGTGAGGGGGACCCGTCAGCGCCGTGAGGGGAGGACAGTGCCCTTGTCACCGTGCCCAGGATGGAGCAGGGCACCACTGACCCTTCTCATGGCGAGAGAGACAGGCTGTGCCTGCAACTGGGCAAACAGCAATGGCCAAGGCAGGAATGGAGCAAAGGAAGCTGTAGGAAGCCCATCTTGGAGCAGCCCGGCCACAGCGCCGGGGGTGGGTCACCCCTGTGGGGTCACCTGTGCCTGCCCAGAGCCTCGGTGGGTGACACCAGCCACGGGTCCCGCTCGGTCACTCAGAGCAGGCACTGAGGAGCGGGGACAGGAATGGGACAAGGATGTGGACAGGGATGGGGACAAGAACTGGGATGAGGATGGGAATGGGTAAAGAGGCAGGGATGCAGACGAGGATGGGGACAAGGACGTGGATGTGCATGGGATGAGGATGTGGATGGGGCTCCATCTGCCCCGGCGCCTGCAGACACCAGTGTTTTGCTCAGGACTCCCGGTGCCCGAGGGCAGGTGCCGGCCCAGTTCCCCCGAGCACGTCACACCCCACCCCGTCCCCCGCCGGGACCTCGCGGGCCTCGAACCCGCGGCCCCGGGACCCGCC
>VWZU01006587.1:1184446-1210680 GCA_013397095.1 Sterrhoptilus dennistouni | reverse complement strand
GGCAGAGGCAGGCCCTGCTCTGAAACACGGCACACCCAGGAGCAAAACATCTCTGCACAATAAAGATGGAAGATTTATTATGAAGGAATGAAATGTGCCACTTTTGTTCTCCCTGGTGTCCCCATAAAGCCTTTGTTTGACAGGCTCGTTTGGGTTCTGGGTAGCTACAGTCCCTTCCATGAGGCTGCTGGCTGCTTTGAGACCAGTTGTGTGCAGACTATAGATCAATTATCTCTCTGCTAGGGATAAACAGTGTTTCCCTTTTTCCTCTTCAGCAGCATTTGCTATTATCCCAGAGCATAGGAGCCCTTTCTTTGCCTTCCCAGCCACACACACACACACACACACTGGTTACTGGAGGAGGGAGCAAAAGAATTCAAGTTTGATGCATTAATCTTCATATCCTGATCCTCTTGCAGTCTGCTGCTGCCCATTCACAACAGGCTGGAGGGATGAACCCTTTTGTTATAATTATAAGACATCTCAATCCAATAAACGCCCTGAAATGAGAGCGTCTGGAAATGGGAGTTTGGAAAATTACAGCTGAAGAAGGAAAGTCCCGTTGTGAAATCTTTAGCTAAGCAGGAACACTCTTGTTTGGCTGTTTCATAACACACAGGGAGCTCCAGTGTGGGAAACGAGGGGACTTTAATTAGTGCATCAGAGCTGAGATGTTCCTTCTGCTCGCTGGGGCTGGCACCCATTTATCAGGGGCGGGGGTGCTCTCAGAGAGGGCTGGAGCTGGAGCCAAACTGCTGATGGAGTTAAGTGCTCTCTGCACTGCTCTCTGCATTGCAATTAGAGGGCTCTGAACCAAAAGTTAATCTAAAGCACTGTCAAACTTAAGTAAAATTCAGATCTAGGTCATAGTTCTACAAGGAGAGCCTGTGGGTTCTTAATGGACTAAACCAAAATACTTTCAAAGGATTTCAAAGAGCATCTGGAAATGCTTTTTTAAAGATACAGATCTTGACAGATATCAGGAATATCTCTAATAATTACATGTACTCGATTTTTATCAACTACTGTCTACAGCTTTAGTATAAACAAGAGTCCTGCCCAACATCTGTTGTGCATGGAAGTTTCCAGACTACTGAGTAGCATGTAGACACTTCAGAGAAATCATTAAAAATTATGTAGCTGAGCTGATGCGAGAGACAAAGAGTTAAAGCTAAATCCCTTTTGGAAGTAAACTTTGTGAAAGCAGTGAATTTTCTCAAAGGCTGACTGCTCTTGATTTGCTAGGATGTTCCCAGTCCTGATTTCAATTAAAGAGAAATCCTCAGGCATTTCTGCAGTTTGGTGGTGTCCTTTATTCCACATGGTTATATATTGAGTAATAAACAAAACAAACAAAGACTGTATTCTGCAATGAACTGCATACATGCTGTGCAATCTCGGAGAAATCAATAGGTCAAGGTCTGGCCTTGGATTGCCTCAGTATTGGTTGTCAATAATTCCCCCAGCTTCAGTGGAGTTTACGTTGGAAGTGAAAAATGAATGTAAAGATGCAAAGTTGTCTGTATATTCCCCTAAAAAAAAATAGAGGAAAAAAAAATACTGTAGACTACACTCCTTTATACTGAAGCAGAAATAAATAGGTAGCCAACATTGTAAACTCTGATTTATTTGCTAGGCCTCCTGAAATCATGAGAGTACATTTTGAGGAAAGCATTCAGCCAAGCTTTGGGATTTCTTTCTTTGCTTTCTGTTGTTGCATCCCTAGGTCCTGGCTCTCACTGGGGTCTGCAGTTCACAAGGACCAAGACCTTGTTTGTACAATGAGGGTCATGTAACAGGCCAACAGCACACAGTGGGTCTTTAAAGAGTGATGATGATGGTAATAATAATAACAATGATAATAACAACAACATCAACTAAATTATTGTTAACAATTCAGGTTTTTTGCAAGTGCTGAGTAACAGTTGTAACTGTCATCCTGCTCGTGGTAATGTTTTACTAAGTGTGTGTTTTCCAGCACAGCAAGTGGCACTGATGAGTGGCAAGGCCGAGCTGAGCACTGGGAACATGACTTGGGGCTGTGTTTCCTCCTATTTGCCTCCTGCCCCACAAGCCCTGGGGCCGGTGGTTACACTGGACACTGGCCAGTCCTGATGGGGCTCAGTGCTGACCTCTTTGGATGTGGATGCAGAGCAGCTTTCGAGGTTACACAACTGGGCTTTGCCTCTTGCTCACAGCAGAAAGGTTCACACGGAGTTTATGCTGGCAGGGGATGTTTTGTGTTACATCTGTTAATTAAAGAAAAAGAAAAGGAAGGTGTGACAGGGGCCTTTGTCACCCTGTAAGGCCAAAGGGATAAGACCCACCCCTGATCCCCTGCATTGGAAGAGGGAGGAGGCAGAGGGTGGTGGTACAAGCACCTCAGACACAGCTGAGGCCCCTGTGACAGAATGAACAAACAGCCTCAAGGTGCCCAGGCTGTGGCACTGGTCATCCTGCTGCCTAAGGGTGAACAGGCAGCCTTATACCTCAGGCTTTGCAGTAACCTGGAGTGAGAAAGTACTCAGATTGGAGACATTTTAATGTCTCCCCCTACTCCTGGTGTAACTGATCCTTGTTTTTAGATAGATGGTATTTTCATTCCCATTTAAGCCAGCATAAATCAGGAGTTAATCTAGCCAAGGTCACCTGGCCCTGTTGAAGCCTGTGGAAATGCACTTGCAGAAGATCACAACCAGGCCTTGTGCTCACAGAAAACACTCACTGCACTGGGAGAGCAAAACCATGCTCTGGAGACATAAATATCATGACCCAGCTTTTGACATGGGCTCTTCCTTCAGGCTCTGTTACAGCCTGGCCGGAGTTTGCCCAGAGTGTGTATGAGGCTCTCCCCACATACATCTTCCCAGGTCTTCATTTGTATGCACACATTTGTATCCCTCACTCTGGCCATAAAACCTACCAGATTTTAAATTGAACTGAAGTCCCAAATGCTTTAAAAGATTTTATGTTGCATAATTGTATGGGTTTGCCTGAAAACAAACAATGATGTATGGCTAAAATACTCTCCCAGGAAGATGACTCAGATCCTTCCTTGTGACTTAGACTGTACTGGGCTGCTGATGGTGCAATTTGTAATCTTTGCTCTAAATGCAGGACAAGGGAAGGCAAACACATGAGTAGTGCATGGAGCAAGGGGCATAAGATCAGAAATC
This sequence comes from Sterrhoptilus dennistouni, assembly GCA_013397095.1. Taxonomy (NCBI): domain Eukaryota; kingdom Metazoa; phylum Chordata; class Aves; order Passeriformes; family Zosteropidae; genus Sterrhoptilus; species Sterrhoptilus dennistouni. The sequence goes on along the minus strand of VWZU01006587.1, from coordinate 1,207,504 downwards.
ATGAGTTATTTGGAGCTTTTGGAGACACTCAGTGCTTTCATTTGTTCTAAATCAAGGTAGGATTGGAGACTACAGAGAAGAAAGCCAAGCCCCTGATGAGTTTTACACCACACTGTCCCATCTGCAGGTGGGGGAGTGCAGCTGGTTTTGTGCCAGTTGTCAGAACAGTCTTGTGCCCAGTGGCTCTCACCTGTGGGGGCAACCTGTGGACAGCACAGGACACAGAGTGGGGTACCTGGGTCTGGGGTGGGTGGGTGAGTTTCCTACCCCAGGATGCCCTGCAGTGATGCAGCTTCACAAAATGCTGCTGCTTTGAATGGGCAGGGTTGGGTGTTTTGCAGTCCAGACGGTTGCAGGCAGGTCCCTCGTGTCTGGGTGTCTCATTGCCAAGTGCTGAGCAGATGATCCTGGCACCTGGGCTGCTTTGTCTGTACCCTACAAATGTTCTCGCCAGCAAGTTCATGTGGGTTTTGTTGTCACTGTTCTCACTTTAAACATCTTTGCATACACTGTTTTCTATAAACGTGCTGTATATCCCAAGGACACAATCTGACTGTTGGTAATTAAGTCAGTTTTTCAACAGGACTCAAAAAGATTTATGAAAGCTTTAGTTTGTGGATGTGACAGTCAACCAGTGGCTTAAATATCCTTCGCCAGTGTGGCCAGGCCCAAGGAGTCCTAAGCAAGTGTTAATGTGTTTCTGAAGATCTACATTTTTGGTACATACATAAACCAGTTGGCAGAGGTGGCTTTGCAGATATGGGGATTTTGCCGTTTTTGTGCCATTTGCAGGTTTGGGGATTTCCATTCTGAGCATGCACTGAACCCATGGCTGCCACTGTGTGTGAGCTGGTGTTCTCAGGATGGTGGCCTCAAGTGGATTGATGCCTTTCTTTGTGTCATTGCCAGCTGGGCTGGGACAACTCAGGGTCTGTAGCTCCCTGTTAGCACTGGAAGTGCGGGGCATACTCCGGTGTAACTTGATGTACTTGCAGCTTCTCAGCCCTGCCAGCACCCTCCACCCTTCCTTTCCTAAACCAAAAATATCAGGTGTGAAGTTACCATTGTGGAGCAGACTCAAGGAACACGTCTGCTTTCCATTCCAAGGAAAGCATAGCACAGCACTCTAATACTGTCTGTTTGCAATGAAAGAATATTAAAAATAGAAAAAAGAAAAGGAGTAAAAAAGGTTGACTTCATGGCAGAAAATAATATAAGAAACCTTTTTCTGCAGGCAGAGCCAAGCATGATCAGGGAACATATCAATTCATAACAGCTGTGGGCAGCTATTTCTGTCCCAGACTTCACTAGTTTAATGGGAGAAGCCTGGTGAAAGTTAACAGATCTGTGTCCAGCAAGGTTAATTCAGAGGTTACCAGATTATGATGCAAAGAAAATCAGCTGGTGTTTTTCTGTCTCGCTATGAATAGTGCAGTTGCATTATTGCTACAGGAAGGGTAGTCAGCTCTTCTCAGTCTGTGGTCTCCCACTGTGGAGGGAGGAACCTGTGAAAAATTGGTTTCCTTTCCAAACATACCCTTCTGCCTTTCTCATTCAGTGCCTACGTAACCAGAATGCTGAAGGGGTGGCTGCTAATATCATAACTGCTTGTGATTGTGTTTTACAAGAGTCACTCTTTTCTGTAAGCCAAATGAATAAGTTTTGTTCCCTTTAAAATTTTTGGGACATAATAAAAAACAAGAGTTGTTAAAATCCTTTCAGGCAACATTTCTGCAAAAATGCTTGTGATTTTCTCTTCCACCATGTCACATCTCCTGTTCCAGAATGATTTGCATGGCCCTTCCACCCTGTAGCATCAATAGCAATGCCAGCAGGAGACCACCATGCTTCTTCCAGCAGATTTCCAGTCTGAACACACCCAACAGCCTAAAAGAGAAGGAAAAAAGACATTCAGTGAGGAGGTTCACAAACAGCTCCATGGGATGGTGGTGACAGAGAGAGAATGTCTTGACTCCTGTTCACAGCTCTCTGTCCTGTCTGGGGAGGCTGTAGCCAGTTTGTGCTGCCCAGTTTTGACATACAACGTGAAAATGGTTTCGTTTCCTGACTGTACACGTGTAATTTACAGAGATGTGTTGGCTATGATGGTTTAGAAGTGAAATTAAAAACTTTCCACCTCACCTTTAGACAGATCAATCTAGAATAGAGGTAACAATGTAGTTTCATAATGTGGTTTGAGAAAATGGGTAAGGTGCCCAAAGAAGAGCAAAATACTATTGCTAAGTTCCATTAACAGAGCTGATAGATAAGTTTGAAACTCTGCTGATTAAATACTTCAATCAAAATATATCCAAAATTATGTGTTCCCCAAAGATTAACCAGGTTTAAAAAAAACCCACAACAGTGGCCTCACCTTGAGTCCTGTGTGCAGGTTTGGGCAGCACAATATAAGAAAGATTATATGGCTATTAGAGATCATTCAAAGGAGGGATGTGAGGATAGTGAAAGGTCTGGAGGGGAAGCCATAAAAGCAGCTGAGATCACTTGGTTTGTTCAGCTGGAGAAGAGGAGAATGAAGTCAGACTTCATTGGGGTCTGCAGCTTCTTCAGAAGGGGAAACGGAGGGTGACCAGGGGCAGGACCTGAAGGAGTGTCCTGAAATTGTGTCAGGGAAGGTTTAGGCTGGATATTAGGAAAAGGTTTCTCACACAGAGGGTGGTTGGACACTGGACAGGCTTCCAGGGAGGTGGTCACAGCCCCAAGCCTGACAGAGTTCAAGGAGTGTTTGGACAAGGCTCTCAGGCACAGGGTGTGTGGTTCCTGTGTGTCTGTGCAGGGCCAGGAGTTGGGCTCTGTGACCCTTGAAGGTCCCTTCCAACTCAAGATTTTATATGATTCTATGATATTTTTCACTCTGGAATGGCTTTCTAGTTTTATTGTTTATTATATATTGTAATAACAGAAAATAAAGGAGTCTCAATAAAAATGAAATTAAAGGTCTTCCTTTTAGTTTTGAGGAGAGTTCCAGTCATTCTCTTCTGAATCAAAATGAAGCCAGGCTTGAAGATGTCAAGCTCTGCAGTGAGCAGGAGGGTGCAGCCCCAGCAGCCCAGTTCTGCAGTACCAGTTTGCTGTGGGGCTTCCCTGAGATCTGCTTCATTCCTCAAGCTCCAGGGAGAAAAGGTGCCCCAGTCTTGCATTCACAGGGCAAGTCTGATTCCAGCTGCCTTGTGGTTGCTACAAGGAATATGAAGACTGGGTCATAAACTCAAAATAATGTTCTTTGATTCTCTCAGGCTATATATAAACTGCCTGGAGGATTCATGTTGCAGCCTGCTTCAGCAGGATCTCAGTCACCTAAGTGCTGGGGGAAGGGAATTTTGTAATCCCTGGTTTTGGCAGTGGTGTGCAGCCAAACCTGTGACACAAACCTGCATGTTCAGGACTCTCACTGCTCCTTGTGCCTGAAATATCACCTGGAAATATCACTGTAAGTTGTCCTCTGTATTTGGGGAAGAAGAAGGAGAGATCCCTGATTCTCCTACCTTCACATAACTCAAGGCAGGGAGCAGGGGAGAGCATTTTGAGAGCTTTCTTCCTCTGACCACAGTCTCAGTGCTCCAGCTGTCACTGGTTAATCAGCATCTTCCCCAGAGCAGACAAGGATCTGACTCATGACTCAGAGCCACATCCCCACTCCTGGCCTCCTCCAAGGGGAATGCTGCCCTCTCCATGGGGGTGGTAATTCCAAAAACATGAAAATAGCAGGGGTTTAGGATTGCTGGCCTTAAAACAGACCTTCAAAAATAGTTTCCTCAGATGTTACCTTGAGCAGTTTCTATGTATATTCTTGCCAACAAGCTCTTGTTAGAATATTTGTGGAAAATAAACTCTGGCGAGCCATGAGCAGAGCCAAGCAGATTTTAAGACAAGCAAATATTTGTGGGGAAGTTTGTGTCTGTTTGCACTGTCCACCCAACACTATCATTTAGCATTTTCCATGAGGACGTAACTTCGCTGAGGTACCTTTTGATCAGAGGAGAGATCAATTACCATGTATCCATTTCCATGTTTTTCAGTTGTGAGGCACCAGTGGAAAGGTCAGTATTTCCTCCAAGAAGAATTTGGTTTTGGCTCAGAATTTTACTTGAGGAGTTAACATTTCTAAAGCCGTGACCTCAAAACCACAAATAGAAAGAAAAATAACGTAAGATAGATGAGCACAAAGTTCTGGAAGCCCTAATGAGTGAAAAACAAATTTCAGCATGTTTTGTAACCATCTTCTGGAGTTAGGGAAAAAGGATATTTTAATGAAACTGCACCCTAAAGCCCACAGAAATTTGCTTGGTAAATCACAAACACACAACTGAATGTGAGATGAAGGCTGGGTCTGTAGTCCTCCAGCTCTGAAAACCCTTCCCAAACACAGGAGCAGGAAAGCTGGTGCTGGCCACTAGCTAGGCCTGGCTGCTGGACTCCAGCAGGACTCATTCCCCTGAGCAACTCAGGCAGCCTTGAAGCCCAGCAGTATTTTTCTCACTGAAAATCACCCAAAGGATGAGAAAATTTCTTGGTTTGTGAAAAGACGTTCAAGTGCACAATTCTGACTTCATCTCTAGGTTAACACCCTCACCCTGCCTCCCTTGGGGCACCACTGGTGCTGGGTTAATGGTTGGACTCAATGATCTTAAAAGTATTTTCCAACCTCAAGGAGCTTCATTTCAGGGCAGCGGAGTTCAGTGGTCGCAGTGACCGCAGTGTCAACAAGGATACAAAAACTTTATGAAAATCTGTCTTGAAGAGAGCAGAATGTCACAGCCAGCATTCTGCTTTCCTCATGTGCAATACCTTGCTAAAGTGGAGTTGTTCATCCTCTTCCCTCCTCCTGATTCTGTCTTTCTATCCATTGCTTTTCAGACCTTTTCCTCCATCTGTTGTCCTCCTGCTCATGAGATTTTGTTCTGAGCTGGCATCATCCCTTTGTCATTTCCCACAAATACGCTGTGCTAAAGGATGTCACTTGTCTGTACCCAAACAAAAGAATGGAAGAAACCAAAATTAGATCAGTAATTCCACATGTGTAAAATGCCATGCAAACATTGCCAAGCTTTTCCAAGTCAGAAAAGGGAAAAATCAAGCAGCTGTGAAAATCAGGCCTGATTTTCACAAGCCTCCAGTAGACATATCCAAACATGGGAATCCCTAAACCTGCATGAAACGCTTTGAGTTATTGATTTCATTGTCTCATGAGAAGGGCTTAGAACTCAACAGAGATGCTGCTCCTCTTTGCAGCTCTATGATGGAAAAAAGGATAATAATTTCAAAAAACATCTCTCATGACATACCCTGGCTCCTGTTTCTGTACCTCTTATAGGAAGGTGGTCAGAGTTGAATAAAGCAGATGGAAAAGTGGGAGATGGGTGTGCAATACCAACCGAGATGGAGCAAAAACAGAGGGCATCATCCACAATGCTTTAGGTCAAGTGTCCCCACATCCCACCCTGACTGATAAAGGGATCACTGCTGGGTGGTGGTGCTTTACTGTAAGTAAAAAATTATTTAATAGCTGGGTACTCAAATTATTTTGGTGTGAATTGGAATGCTAGGACTGGAAACAGGATCCCAAAGTGCTGTATCAGACTGGAAAGAGCAGAGTATTGGGGAGGGGGTCTGTGTTAGATGCAGTTTCAATATAACACCTGTGTTAATGGGGAGCAGCCCTGCATGAATGATTTCAGCAGATGTTCCCTAATTCAAGGAGCAATGAGCAGCACAACTACTTGGCAATTAGGGCGTCAAAAATTTGCTTAAGAAAAAAAAAGAAGTGAGAAACCTCATCTCCTTGCCTGCGAGCACCCTGTGGTTTGCATGAGCAGTGCTGTGCACACTCTGCTCAGGGCTGATGAGGCTTGTGGTATCCAGTTGCACTTGGGTGAAAGCAAGGGGAGACACAAAAATAGCTCTGCAGCCCACACCTCACCCACGGGAAAGCACAAGTCACCCAGGAGCAGTTGCTTGCTGGAGCAGCAGCTGCTGGAGCAGCGTTCTCTGCAGCTGCAGCCTGCTGGGGTGCTCCAGGGGGAAGCTGTGCCTGGGGACGAGGATCACGCTCTCAGTTGCACCTAAACCTTCGTGCAACAGAGGATCTGCTTTACCCCATGAAGCCACATTGAGAGCTGGCTGCTGTTGCCCACCCTGTAGCCATCTCCCAAGCAAGCTCAGTGTACAGGATATTAACCCCACATGCTCCCTGCTCCAGTTTGGCCATATCAGCTTCAGGCGAGGCAATGCACTTTTTTCCAGGCCATGTGCTGTCCTTTTTACCCCTGTGGTTTCTCATGGAGTTTCCAAGCAGAAGTTTTGTCTGGAGGCTGTCATCCTACTCTCAAGCCAAGTTTCTGGTGCTATGATTGTCTTCTCCATCACTTTGGACCCTCAGGGGAGTTTCTGCAAAGAGAAAAGATAATGCTGAGCAACAACCATTCAAGTTTCTCCATCCTGCATATGAAACCTCAACAAAGGCTGAAATTTGTTTGCAGTGTAAGGCGAGCTAGCTCTTCTAACCCCCAAACTTCAGTCCCCAAAAGTGCCATCTCTCTGGCCATAGTCCCTTGTTCAGATATTGACTGGGGCAAACCCCCTTTAAGTTGCATGTAAAACTAGGTGTGTTTAGGAAAGGGTTGGTGTCACAAACATCTGACCCCCAGGGCCAAATTCGGTGGCCTGGCAATGAACCAAGACTTGTTTGTCTTTGGAAGCAAATCCCATGTCCTCAGAAGTTTCTCAGTTTCATGGTTTCTCTCCAATGATCCTTGATGTCTCCAGGGATGATATCCCAGGGCTGTCATTCACCCAGTGCCACGTTTCCCACCATTGTCCCATTCTCCTTGCCATGGACCCTGCTTGCCAAAAGGAGATGGGATTGGGTTACCCCAGCCCTGTTACTCCTTGTGTAAGCACTATGGATATTTTTGACTGTCCTTTTCAATTCCAGCTGATGTCGGTGCCACAGGCAGCTCTCTTAGTAGATTGCTTTTGTGATTTATGCAGGTCCAGAAGAGTCCAAGGATCATTTATCTTCAAACCAGGAGAGAGATGAAAGAGTCATGGTAGTAAAATTTCCTGCAGAGCTAGATCTGAGCATCAAAGAGGGGAAAATGTCATTGTTTTACTGAGACATGACGACGTGAGGCAGATTTTAATGCTAGGGGATTTTTTTAACTGCAAAATTTGCCTTAAAAAGAAAAGAAGTTTTGGGAAATGAAAGGAGGGCAAATGAGTTTGGTGGCCACTGCTGGGAAGCACTCTCTGGTGAGGGGCAGAAAAAGCCAAGGAGGAAGCAGAGCCCAAGGGGCACGTGCTGGTTCCTGGGGTGTGCAGGCAGCACTGGGCAGGCTCAGGCTGGAGCTGCTGAGTGTCCCTGTGTGACCATGGGGCCTGAGTGCAGCTGATCCCAGGACAGTAGTGCCATCAGCCCTGTCCTATGGTGCCCCAGTGCAGGGACAGGTGTGCCATCAGCCCTGTCCTATGGTGCCCCAGTGCAGGGACAGGTGTGCCATCAGCCCTGTGGCAGGGTGCCTGCATGAGGCCATGTGCTCACATGGCACAGGGTTCTGCCCCAAATCCTTGTGGACTTGCTTTGAGTGCTGGGGTCCACACAGCAGCATGGCTGGGCACATGTTGTGTGTTGTCCAGAAAAACTGTGAATGCCCCATTCCTGGAAGTGTTTGAGGCCAGGTTGGACAGGGCTTGGAGCAATGCCCATGACAGCGGCATTTGGTCTCTTCCAACCCACACCATTCTACAATTCTATGAAAAATAAAGTTCCTGATGTCAGTGAGTCCAACTGCAAATATGGGAAACACTGCTTAGCCACAGTTCTCTTACTGTGCTGCCAGTTTAACACAATGAGAGTGCATCTCCTTGACCAGCTGCTGGGCCAGGGGTTTGATGGAGCATCACCCAACCACAGCAGGAGGTCCTGCAGGATGGGAGAACATCTTCTGCCCTCACTCTGCCTCAGGACTTGCAACAGGAGAACATACCTTGGGAAATCTGATCACGTCAGAGGGTTGGAAAGAAACTGAAAGGAGATGAGGGATGGGAAAGGGTCTGTTTACATTTGCAGCAGATGCTATCTAGAGGAGAAAATACTTTTATTTCCCCTGTGGACTGCCCGTTGATTTTCTTGTGGCAGGCACTAATGGGAAATAATAAAACCCATTTTAGTCAGGTTGTATCTAGAACACTTACAGGTCAAGCCAGTACTCCAAACAGACCGTTATGGAACATAACACATTAGTTTGTCACCAGCATCTACGGTGGCCAGGGGATTTTTACCATTTGAAATTGAATTTTATAGGTCAAGGCCTTTTGTGGGCCTTGGAAAACAGTGAGTCTTGTTAAAGTTAGCATGAATGTGGAGGCAGTTACTGGGTGTGGAGATACACAACCTCTGTGTTTGTTAGCAGTGAAAAAAAACAAAGGAGACCCGTGGTAGGAACTGTGATGCAGCTATAACCCCCAGAATATGCTCATTAATTGTTATAGACTCAAATATTTCAGTATAATTTTCCAGCTACCAAATCAAACCCACAAAATGCACAGGAGGCGTCTTTCATTGAAAATTACGTCCTCTCAGCTTGTAATTTAAAATTCACTGATGACTGTAAAGGAAGCTTGGTCACAGGAGCCCGAGTTTCTTAGAAATGAGTCAGAAGTTGAACATTTGTTTAGGAGTTCAAGATTCAGATAACCTCAAACATCTTCTATGTGGTTTTATACTTCATGGAATAAATAGAGTAGGGGCATGATGTGGTGCCTGGACTGCCACACACACACACAGAGACATGTACACACACTGATTCCTCTCTTTTCTTCTCTCTTGTGTCCTATTGCACAGCCCTGTCCCCATGGGCTGTATGAGGGCACCCATCACTCACACAATTGCCCAAATTAGAGAGAGCTGCTGGTCCTGAGGGCTTTATGGTGGTGCCAAATCCATGTGCTGGCTGGCCTTGGCTTTAGGTGTCCCAGGCACTCAACTGGGACCCCTGGGGTGGTTTCCAAGGTGGGAAGGGAAACCTTTTTCTGGACTTTTGAGTTCCCAGTGATTCACATTCCGTGTCAGTTGTGATCATAACTAACAACAGCAACACACCTGCCAGGTCTAGGCTGCCAGTCCCCCTCTGAGCTGAGCAGATCCTCGCTTGAGCCATGGGGGAGTGAGGTCATTTCCTTGCCAAGACAGACATGGTGGAGCATCCTCCATTTATGTCAAACACTGAGGAGCAAAGTATTATCCCCATGCTCCAGTGAAGGTCTTTTTCAAGGTTTTGGCACCATGTGCAGGAGCTCCCTACATGCCTTGTGCGTCAGAGCTACGTGCTATTAGTCCTTATCTGATCCATGCTTCACTCTGCTGTTACTCCCTGTTGCATTTTCTCCATTGCTTTACTAAGCAGCATCTCCCAGGAGGAGTGGACAAAGCCATGGCCCTGTGCCCAGGGGTGTCACTGGATCAACCCTGCCCAGTGCCTTTCTTGCTGAGTTGGCTCCTGTGCTGATCACACCCAAACAACACCATGCTCTGCTCTCCTTCCTTTATCTATTTTTAACCCAACCCTAAGTGTGCATCCCAGGAGTGAAGTATGTTGTTGCTAGTAACTGATGGTAGGTGGAAAATCCATACGGCCACTCTGTTTCCCAGTGATATCCACTATAGTCTGGAATCACTATCATTTCTGCAGGTTTTTGCTGTGATTCAGCTTTGGTAAAACCCCCTCTCAGGGAGGAATGAATAGCATGGTGTGACTGTGCTCAGTATTGATTGACCTTTTTGTCTTTATGTGGAAAGCTGCTCAGGCTGCTGGACAGGAACCTGAGAACAGCAAATATTAAGGCTGTTAATGTTTAGATAGCAACAGAGATCTCTGGTTCCTCCTGCACATAATGAAAATGCCTCGTCTGTGCTGTGTGAGGTGCTTGGGTGGGTAGTAAGTGTCTCTGCAGAGAAGGTGGCAGCATGAGACCCTCATGCAGGAAAGAATGGAAAAAGAGTTCCCAAGGCAGAGTGACATCAGTGCCAGAAATAGCCCATCTGTCTCCAAATTGCCATTGCAGTTCTGCACAGTACCTGAAAACCCCATCGCTTTCCTTTTATCCAATGCTTTTATTATCCTAAAGCTTCTAAAACCTTCCTTGTCCATGGAGAGGAAAGATTACCCAGTAAAATTCAAGGATATAAAACTTGGGGGAAGGTAAAGAAGAGATCAGTTTAAAGAGTGTGTGAAATAAGAAATAACGAAGTTCAGGTCTGTGGGCTGCTTTTGCTGGCTCTGGCACGCTCCTTTCAGGGCTCTGTGGTTTCCTGCGGGCCTGCTGAGCTCTGTGCAGCACTGCCCCACTGTTCTGCCTGCCAGCAGCACTTTGATCAGCCCCTTTTCACGTGACAAAAAAATCACACTGCCTCTCCAGACCTGGTCCCCAGCTGATGGTGGTTTTCACATTGAATCAAGCACTGAGCTCCACTTTTTGGCTGAGCTCACTGTCGTGTCCAGCTGATCCACCTGCTGAGAGGCGAGCAGAGTGCAGAAGCTGCTGTCAGTACAGAGGGCTTGGAGAAAGAACCTGAACAATGAGATCCATTTGGCTGTTCTCATGTGGTGTTGGTGCCCACGCTGGAACCGTGGACGAATACAGAGGGATAAAGGCCTCTGGGAGGTGCAAAGGGTTTCTGTGAGTGGCAGGGAGAGATTACCTAACACAGGGAGGGGAGTGAGTTTAATCAGAATGAGTGAGCCTCCCTGCTGTAAAATGCAGTGACTGCAGACCCACAGCTCACAGCAAGTGCTGATGGAAACCACCCTGGCTGCACGTTTGATGCAACCCTCCTCCTAGTTGGCAATTTCACCTGTGTTGGAAATGCCAGTGGAAGTTGAACCTATGCAAGGGCTTCAGGATCAGACATGCTGAATTTTCCTCTGCTACTACAAGCCTGTTGCACAACGAGCCTCCAGTGCAGAGCAGGGATGTCCATTTTCTGCATAGCCCAGGATGGGCTGTTCCACTCAGCATATGCTGTCACACAGTGCTCAGCTCACACCCAGCTCAGGTATTTCACATCCAGGTGATCCCTTGAACTTTATTTTTTAAAGTCTCCTCTACTGCTGACTCAACAAAGGTCTGTGCGACATAATGAGAGAACTTTTCTAATGACTCATAGATTTTTAAATTAAATGTAAGATGTTTATTGCAGAGATGCACGGCCATACATTATGCATCACTGTTTTAATACAATAACATAATTCTGATAGAAATTATCCATGTGAGCTGCAATCAATTTTAGCTACTACTCTTTGCATGCTTGACAATCTGGTCATTCGGCTGTGGAAAAGAGCTGTTACTTGATTACTTACACTGTTGCTAATCGCTGTGGCTTTTGGCACTGCCAGGGTGTTATTTCGCTGCCTGAAATTGCCAACAGTATCTGTGGGGGGACCGGGTGTAGCTGTGGCTGCTCTGCCAAAACCCCTGTGGCTTCACCCGACACCGAGGAATGTGCAGACTCCAGCACAACTCTTGGATCGTTGTTTCATCAGGGTGGGCTCTCATGGGCTGCCACCAACTCTCCTCCTGTGGCCAGGAAACAGCATCATCTTTCCTCTGGCTCCTGGGTCACCACTTGCCAAAATTCCAAGGCCCTGTTTGGAAGTGTGGCAATCACCAATTTGCTGATACATCCCCAAATCCTGTATTCCCTTTGCTGGGTGGGCTTCAAAATTTGCCCATATCCTGGGGCTTTTGCTTTGCTCCAAAGGGAGTGTGCCAGGGCAGTGATGGGGCAGTGGTGGTGTGTGCTCTGCAGGACTGAAAGAGAAAACAATGTTCTTTATGTTTTGTGATAAGAAAATATCCCAAAGGGGAGAGCTGCTGAAATCATAAACTTGCAGTTGGGAAGTGAAGAGTTGGAGTTACGCTCCCTGAGACTACATTTGGGTGGGTATTACACTATTATCTTTCTTCCTGAGTTTTGTCAGCCTCTGTTTCAGAACCAGAGAATGATGCCTACAATAACGGTGAGCCTGAAGGCTGAGTTAACCCCGTGTGCTCAGGCATTCCCCTGGCAAAGCAGGGTCCCCTCCCTGGGCAGGACAGTGGCACTGCTCAGTCACCCTCCTCACAGCAGCCCTTGCTCCTGCTGCCACAGCCTGGGGAAGCTCTGGGCAGGCACTGGAAGACTGGATCAGGCTGACCCAAAGGCTCCTTGCTGTCCCAGGGACAGGCAGGTCCCCACACTGCCCCCAGTGCCACCCTGCTGTTGGAGTCCCCCTGCCTGGAGGGGAGACAGGACTCCTGCCCACGTTTGGCCACCACTGACTTTAACATAAAGTTGTATAAATCAGAGTGAAGGCTGCAGCTCACAGCCACCAGCTCTGGGCTGCGTTGGGCTGATTTATTTTGTGTGGGAGCAGCAGTAGCAGTTTACGCCTCTAGTGCAGATTACAAGATAAATCTGGCTTTCAACGAGACCCATTGGTGACTGACACTGACAGAGCTTCTAAATCACCCCAGCTGCCGGGATATAGCCATGGGCCAGGTTTGGCCCTGCAGGTCAGGTCTCTTTTTGGCTGGTGTAAATTAGCAGGGCTTGGAGTGAGATGTGGTGTCAGGTTCCTGTGCTGGGCTCATTTTTATTTAAGTGTCTATATGGTAATTCCAGCTCAGAGGGACACCTGAGGGCTGCAGGCCTCCTCTGCTTGAACTGCCAGCTTTTGCCATGCTCAAATCTACCTTTTGCACTGAAAGCTTTAAGGAACAATTAAAATTCTCCTTGTAGGTGCCACACAGATGCTCTTTTAAAGACCCACTTCACATTGCTGAGGTCCATCCATATGAAATGAGTATCGTCCTCAGCACTAATTTCAATTACTAATATGCTCCAAAAACTTTTGCACTGACTTTGATGTTACAGACAGATTGTCAGCCAGCAGAAGCTGGCTTGGGCTCCCTGAAATGGCTGACGTTCTTTGCTCCTGGAAATTTGCAAAAAAACCGAATGTGGCACCTGAAAGTATTATTTAGTGGTAAACATGGTGCTACTGGGTTAATAATGGTTGGACTCGATGGTCTTTTCCAGCCTTAATGTAATTCCATGATAATCTGGTCTGGTCTGGTTAAACTCTCCAGCATGAAGGGAGTGAGAGCCTCCAAAAAGGATGTGCTCACTGTGCTGCAACAGGCATTGATCTTTTTTGACACAGTGGGTTTGGAATCACTGCAGATCTGTGCTGCTGCCACAGCCAGGGAATCTTCCCTTGGTAGGACTGATTTCACCTTCCCAGAGCGGGGTCAGACCTGCAGAGTGGGCAGGGACACTTTTCTGCTCCATCCGTGGAGCTGATCCTTGTCCAGGCGTTGCTGTTTGACGTTGTGGGAGCACAAGCACACATGCATCCTTGTATCAGCGTCATACCCAGACCATAAGGTCATTTCTAGACAGATTTTATCTGGACAAATCACACCATAAATGGAATAACTTCACCAAAATATAGTATGTCATAAATACAACTGCTCTTTGACATTAATTCTGTTTTACTTCTCTTAGCTTTTTGCTAAGAATCTTGGTCCAGGACACACCAAAACACCTGGCAACAGTCCACAGTCTGGGCCACGGGTGGAAAAAGTGAAAAACCAGCTCTGTTCAGAGTGAGTTATCCAGGGAAAGCTACATGTCTGCTGTATCCCTCAGTGTGCACCCACCCCACTTCCCAGCCTGGGACAACACACACTTGGCTGTGGTGTGGACATTATTGTGGGTGCACTCATCACAGCCAGCCAGTGGAGCCACCACTGGTAAAACAGGTCCATGGAATTTTGAAGGTTATTTTTTTCTATAAAAATCCAGCAGTTAAGAGATGATCAGGGATAAAAATACTCCAGTACTTCCATGATGGACATGGAGGTCCTGGAACATGATGGATATGGAGATGGACATGGAATGCAAGGGAAGTAGAAAGCAAAGGAGTTACTTTTCATAGCTTTACATCTCTGTGAAACTAAAGCTAAACCACAAAAGATCTGTTGCTCCTTCTCAGCAATATTCAGAGGGACTGGAGATACTGAAGTGCCTTTACAAGTGGAAGGAAATATCCTGTGGGTTTGGGGTGCATGTAATTATTTATTAATTTAGTCATCATTCTGAGGAATTCACTTTGCCATACTTTAGACAGGCATCCATTTAAAGCAGAGTTTTCTATGGTTGTGAATTATCTCTGTGGCTTTCATTACCATCCTGATTAGACCCCTGAGGGCAGAGCATCAGCTGCTGCAACAGGACATTGCCACTGATGGGCCTCCTGGCAATTAGTGTGAGCTGCAAATGTATCTCTCCAAGTAACTTAGTAGCTAGATGGCACTGAAGGTATTTTGTGGCATCTACTGTCTCAGGTATGGCAAAGACATGACTGATTTGCTTGTGAGTGGTAAATAATTGCAGAAATTAGTATCATCCATTTTTACTGCTGTTGGACCAAAGTCTGGCTATTACTATCACTGTCTCGCATGGGTGTTGTGACTACAGTAATGCCTCAGTGTGATAAGCAATTAAGACCCCTAACTATCCAGCCTGTCACATCCTGCCTCCATAGATACCCAGGGGGAGAACTGATGCTAACACGTGTTAGTCACCTATTGCAGATAGTCTGCAGACCTCTAGGGATCACACATAGACACAAGGTAAGGCAGGCACAAGATGTGGAACAATTTAAGAGCACAGAACGTTGAAAAAGGCTGGGTGCTGGAGAAATCAGCGTTTCTGGGACTGTTTATAATTTGTGTCTGACTTGGCACACAGCTTTCATTCCTCACTGCAGAGGGGAGTTGCCAAACTTGGGAGCAGCTCTGGTTTTGAAAGTCTCATGATTTCATCTCCTTGGCTGCTGGTACAAAGCCATGGTGCTCCAGGACCCTTATTTATTCTATGATTCAGGCAGAAAGTTCTCAGTCAGAATCACAAAATCGTGATCAGCGATTCAAGACTATTTCACACCCACGTTCACCCTCCCTGCGCTGCTCTGCTGACTCCACCATGGTTCTTCACAGAGTTTCTCCGGCTTCAGAATTACCTTTTGGCACTGCTCCTGGTGAATGAAAATAGGAAGCTGGATTGCTTCACTAATAATCTTATTTCCAGTTTGTTTCAATTATGCTTCTTTTCCAGTGGGTGTTAAGCAGTTGTTCTGGCCTCAGTGGTTCAAGGCGTGTAAAATGTGTACAGAAGGTTGTGTCTAAGAGACTCTGCAGAGAAATAGAGGAGCTGTTGCCCTGCTTTCTGAGGAGAGGTCTGGTCCAATTATTCTATACTATTTGGGAAAGAAAGCATACCCCAACATTAGTGGCACTGGAAGCTGTGGGACTCTGCAGTAGCACATTCCACTGCTCACACAGGGACCAGGCTGCAGTGCAGGTGGCTCAGGGGTTGCTGGGAGCCACCAGAATAACCCCTCATCATGTCTGTGATGCCCCTTGCAAGCACAAGCCATGGCAAAACCCTGCCCAGAAGGCAAGTGCTACAAATGGGGTATTTAAGAATGTGGGTTACCTCTTGCCTGGTTAAACCCAGACTAAGACTTTTGGGGTGTTTTAATCCTGGCCTTCATCAGCCCCCCTGTGAGAGCCTGTTGCCCTTCAGACCTGTGCTCAGAGACCACCGTGGCAGGAGGGGACAGGGATGTCTTTTCCTGATGTCCCACTGAATTGGAGAATATTTCAGAGCTACCTCAGTGGACCCAGCTGCCTGACAGGAGATACTTCTGACCTACTTGACTGTGCAGAATAGTAGGAAGAAAGAAGAGGTTACATTGCTGCATAAAAGGAGCTGTGCATCTGATTGACCTAATTTTGGTCTTTCTTGCACTCTTTTAACTCCACTGGCTTCAGCAAAGGAGTGCTGATTTACACCAGAAGAAGCTGACCCAATTTCCATGGCCTAGAGTTGCTGTGCATTGGGGCCACGGTGACATTGCTGTCATCTACTGCCCCATTTTCCCTTGGTTTAGGTTTCTGCAGGAATACAGGACCACAGAAGCACAATGGGTCTAAATATGGACACAGCCAAGCTGGGATGTGGGCCAGCAGGAGCCAGGCAGCCCTTGCTCTAACCTGGTTTTGTCCATCTCCTTAGAAATTCACAGAGCAAATCTCAGTGAGAAGCCCCTCTGTGGGATACCAGGCCTGCAAGATAACACAAGGGTGAGGTTGGCCAGGTGGGTGGGGGATGGATGCTGCAGCTCCATCCCCTCCCAGCACCCTGGACCACCTCCCCAGCTGCTGGTGCTGCATCTCTGTGAAGGTGAGGGACCCAGAGCCGTGAACATCCTCTCCCTCCTCCTCCTTCACTTCAGCTGTGAAACCCTGTGAGAGCTGCATCAGAGGAGCCTCGGTGCTGAAGTTTGTTAATTAATATGCTACAGTTAACTGTGTCAAAAGCGTCCCTCAGATCTGGTGAAACAGCTCCCCACGTTTCTCTTTGATGGGAGGCAGCGAGCTGTTGGCAGCGGGGCCGAACGTGGCAGAGCAGGCAGCACTTCTGGCAGCGCCTGGGCACAAACTGCCCTTCCTGTAATTGCATATAAACCACAGGAGACAAAACACCACTGCTCTGCTGCTGCTAATCCCACCAGGTGTCCTCTGATAACTGGGAAAAAGGGGTCCTGCTAGGGCAGCACACACTCTATGGGACCATTTCCTATTATTTGCAGGGAAGAGCAGCATGAGGTGCCTGGTGGGCATTGACGAGCAGTAGCAAAAGCAGGAATGTCTCCTTGCCTTTGCTTTTATCTAAAAACTGCCTAGGCAGGCTCATTAATTCAGGTTGGGTTTATTGGATGGATTTGAAATCAAAAACCCGCGAAAAATACTGGAAAGAGATAATCGTGCTTTATTTCTGGATGTTAATAGTTTGAAACAATCAGAGGTAATTGCCGTAAAGCAAAAAGGGAAAAAAAAGATCCTCAAAAGAAGGTGTTCCAAGTATCTGGGCAAAATAAATGAGAAACACTAAAAGCTATTAGTTTTTCCTTGCTCTGTGTCAACCCTGGCTCTCCTCCTTCCAGCATCTTCAGCCTCTCAGTCAGCTCAACAAACAGAAATTTTTCACTCAGTCTCAGCATTAACCGCTTGTGCCAATTTGACCTTGGCTGGGATGACCACAAAAAGACACGGGATCTGCTGTTTCGTGATAAAGTGTGGGTTTAGTTGTCTCAGGGTCATGGAGGGCTGACCAAGTCAGGTCATGGGGTTGAGGTTTCTGGCTTGGGCCACCTCATCTTACAGCTCCTGGTGTTGGACTCAGTTTACAAACAGGGTGAGCTGCATTGCCTACACTTTCCAAGGTCAGTCTGACCTCCAGCTGGAGATACAGCCACTCGCCTACTAACATGGGGAAGAAACTGAGAGCAGCATTTGGAGCAAGTCCAGTGCTGTCTGGCTTCATGACATTCCTCTATGTGTCCGTGCATCATGATCAAACCATCCTTCTGCTTCCAGGACACACATGCCCAGGTTTGGGAATCTGAGCACTGGAGGAGAACTCTGCTTCCTCCTGCTTCAATCCCACACTGAAACCATCCCTGTTTGTCTGTTGTGGAAACACAGCAAAATGAAAAGCTGTTGCCAGTGCTGTCAAAATGCAAGCAAAAGGTAAAATTCAGGCTGGAAAAGAGAAAAGCCTCTGCTTCCTGAGCCCCCACACCTTGAGGAGCAAGACCAAGCTGACTTGGAGGGCAGAGGAGCAGATGGGCCAGTACTGCCAGAGGCATCCCTGTGTTTAGGTTACATATTAGGGAAAGGTTTTTCACTCAGAGGGTGGTTGAGCACTGGAACAGCTCCCCAGGGATGTGGTCACGCCTTCAATCCTGCCAGAATTCAAAAGGCATTTGGACAATATTCTCAGGCACATGGTGTGATTCCTGGGGTTTTCTTGTGCAGTGCCAGGAGCTGGACTTAATGATCCTTGTGAATCCCTTCCACCTCAGGTTATTCCATGATTCTGTGGTTTTCTGGCCACTTCTGCTTCTTCTGGTTGCCAAAGGCAGAGGTCTAAGTGCTTTATCAGATACAGCCATGCAATGGTAGCTTGGGGATCTCAGAACACTGCTGTTCCCCAAAGAGACCCTGAGGAGTGCTGAAAACCCCACTCATGCCAATTCCCTAAGGGACCAGCAATAGAATTAAGATCTAACAACAGCCCTGGATTACTGGGTTTCTGCGCAGACCCTGCCTTTGGGAGTGAAAATCAACAAAGGGAATTTCTGCTCTCCACACCTCGCCCAAATAAAACAACCAGCTGGGCTGGGCTGGGCTGGGCCGGGATCAGATCACAGGAGTTTATTGCTGCTGGCAGCAATCTCGGCAGCCCCAGAGTCTGCAACCGCCTTAAAATATCTGCTTGGGATTTTCTGGAGCAGCTACGCATCCTTCTGGGGCTGAGTGAATTTTATGGCTATAATCAGATGCCTCCATTACTCATTTCTGCTCTTCCCATCTAAAATGTCTGACAAGTTCACCTGTTAAAGGCAATCTGTAAAAACAAGGGTCTGAACTGTCAGATCGCCCAAGCACGGCCTTGTCTCTTGCCTCGGCGCTAATGAGAGACGAGGTTGTGCTGCCAGACACAGACTGGTCAGAGAAGGGGGGCAAAGGAGAGCTGAAGTGATAAACTTCTCAATTTCAAGTGACATTTTCTGCTTTAATGCCACTCAGCTTCTAGCAGCCTTTACAATGTTAAAAGACACACTAAGAAGGGAGAAAAAAAATAATGAAATCCTTTGCCCTGCCTGATTCTCAGATGTCTGGACCATACTATTTGATTTTAATACAAATGGTTTAGTATTCTGTCAGTTAAATTTTCGAGGTGGTGTAGAAGTGAATCCTCAGGTGAAAAACCATCCACCCATCCCAGTGGTTTTCCCAGACATCACTTCCACAATGATGAACACGGACCAGCAGGGCATTAGGTTGGGAAGGCTGAGGGAAGCACAGGATATGACCCTTCCTGACCCCAGCATTGCTTTTGTTTACTTCCCCCATGTGCAGGAGAAGCACCATGGGTGGAGTGGCTCCAGTGCTGTGTCCATCCCCTGCCTCTCACGTCATGAGGTGAGACAAGTGGGCATGAAAAGTTGCTGTATGTAATTAGGATGATGTATTTGAGTTGACCTGGAAATGGTTGTCCTCTCCCATGTGCAGCTCCTCGGGGAATTTTACAGGAATTCCTCAGGAAATTAGGGGGTGGAATCAATAGTAAGGGAAAAAAAATTGATTTTAGTATTACTGTGAAAAAACCAGAATCTGGCTCCCCACAGCCCAGATGATGGATGTTTTGGGAGGCTCTATCTAACTGCAGTGGTTTTATTCAAAATAAGCCCATGGAGAGGTCAAAAACTCTGTTCTCATGGGGCATTTGCAAACCTCTCCATGTCCCAGCAGCACAGAGGGGCTGAGGATGCCCAGGTCCTTGTGCTGATGTGTGCAGACACATCGGGCGTGTTCTGGAAAGACTGGATCTGTATCTCCACCAATTAAGAAAAAAATGGTCTCCAGGGCAGCCAGGCAGGTTTCAAAAGCACTAAATCACCATGCAGGAGACTCCTGCAGAACTGGGGGAAAATATACCCATTGCATAAGTAATCTCACTAATAGACTTAAAAAATTCAAATGCTTTGCACAAAAATATGACAGATGATCTCCAAACAAATAACCTCTCAACATAAACACAGCAAGAAAAATTCATTAAGTGCCTTTTAAAAGCATTGGATTTGACTTAGAAGATCTTTTTCAGATGTTCCTCTCAAGCAAACCTAAACATCAAATAATAATTGTATAAAGGCAAGTGCTGTAATAATAATAATAATGCTGAAAATGCATAATGCATCCTTCCCTTTGATAAAGGTCTTTGTGCTTTTATGAAATCTTCATTATCAGTATTTTCACCCTGTATCTGAAGAGAAGCTGGTGCTTTAGAGTCTGAGCTTTTCAGTGTGTGCAGCAGAGAACAGAGCCAATGGGGCCTTATTTCTGATAGACTGAGGCTATAAAACTATCCTTCATGTTCCTAGAAAAAATATTTCTGTTATTTATTCGAAATTAAAACCAACTTGGAAAAAAAAAATCCTTTTTTATAACAGATTCAGCTAACGTTCTGTTTTCTTGTAGTTTATATTAATAATGATTGCTCTAATCTTTTGCTGTATTTCAACAGTTTCAGCAAGTTTATGGGGTAAGACTGTTATTATTTACCTCAGTGACTGATTTTATGGAATAACTGCAGGTTTTCGTGGAGGTACATCAAGTGCTGAAGTGAAGGGAAATAAAATATAACAGCAGTTTTCTCTGCTAATGGAAGAAAAAAAAAAAAACAGAGGGCAAAAAGGACATTTTATATATTTAAAACATAAATGTACAAGTGTTAATACACCATAAACTCTATTTAGACTGATTGGACTGGTGCTTTTTTATGGTGTTTATAATGGTTATGGAAAAAACATGGAGAAAGTCACATCAGGGAGTAATCCAGCACTGGTGTCCCAAGAGAGGACACTGCCTCTGCTTCCCCACTGTGATTTTCAGGATACTCTGTAGTTTTTAGTTCTTACACCACTGAATACAAATGTGCCTCCTAACTGGGGCTGGCCAAAACCTCCTCAGAGACTGGAAAATAGTGCAGCATTTCGTATCCTATGGAATGGAATTAAAAAAAGAAAATACTCAAAGAAACCTTATAAAAGTATTGCAGTCCGTGGGGTTGGCAGGCTGGGACAGCCCTCCCATCCCTGGCACAGCAGGAATGGAGCTCTGGGTACCAGCCCCTGCTCTGAACCACTCTGGCACTGGAGCTCCAGGAGCAGTCAGGGATCACATCCAACATCCCATGAAGTGGAGAGGCTCCGCTTCAAAGCCAGGAAATACATTCTTAAAAGCTGAAACCAGTTTTGTAAACACTTAGGCCTAAGTCTGGAAACCTCGAGGAATGTTTTGGGTTGGTTTTTTTTTATTATTCTTATATGATAATTGGAAACATGTGTGCCCTGCTCCCACTGCGTTTTGGAAGCATCTGCCTTAAGATGAACAAGCCCTGCTGCTCTCTGGGCTGGAAACTCCCCAAATCTCCACAAACGTGCAAAAAGTGAAACCTGACAGCCGGCACAGACAAGGTCGAGGGTTTCAGGAGGCACAGTCTGTGGTTTAAGGCTTTAAAAATAACAATTGTCCAGGCTTTCAGATACCAAAGGATTTGGCAATGGGATTACCATAACAATCAATGGCACATGAAAAAGCCATCACAGAACGTGATTTCTCCTGTCCCCGTTTGGAGATTTGCTGTGGTCAAAACATGATAGCTCTATTTACCTTCTGGAAGGGAAGAATTCCTTTTTTCTTGCAAGAAAAAAGGGTCTGCAATGATTTCTCAGATAATTTCAGTCATGACGGATCTGATACATAACTCTCATCCTTTCTCAGGAGCAAAATGGATGAGCACTGCAGAGCCAGGCAAGAAATAAACACCTTGGTGCTCCTAAACACCACTGAGATTTTAGATTTTAATATTGGGAAAATGTGGAATAAACCGGGTATTTTTTTCTCCCAAACAATGACCATCATTTTTTAGTCAACTTGAAAGCTGGCTGGAATTATTCAAAATGTCAGTTCTGAGAAAAAAAATCAGTTTTTCCTGGCTCCTCCCAGAAATATTTCCTTAGGTGCACCAGAATGCAGAAGTATAAATGGAAATCAAAGACACAAAGAATTCATTGAAAAAACAATCTGTGTACTTACCCAACACAGTTGCAGTCGTTTCCTGTGTTATCCTTGCAAAATTAAGAAATGCTCAGAGCTAACCCTTTAAGGGATTGCTGCAGACACCACAAAGGAAATTTAACAGTTACTTGGAGGGATTTTTTTGGTTTATGATGTTATTCCTTAGACATTTAAAAAGAAAAAATAAAAGGGATTGTTTTTCTTTTACAGAGGCACTAGGGCAAAGATGGGATGCAAATAATTCTGTATTCAGATGACTGTCGTCGCTTCCCCTCACACAGCTGTAAGATTTGTGCCTTTGGCACCCATTGCTCCTGATAACCACACATTGCTGATGCTGTTTTTCAGCAGTGAGCTTACCATCTTCAAAATTAGTCATTGCAGAAAAATCTGTGTAGTGGCGGGGATGATAAAGTAAAATTGTCATGAGAGGGGATGAAAAACCTAACAGCCTGAATTCAGGTCAAGAGCAGCGCTGATTATTTTGAAAGAAGTCCTATATTTATAAATCCTTGGCAGTGCTATCAACTTGTTTGGTACCAGACAGTGAAAGTAGGATTTTCTCTTAGATGAAACCCTGATCCTAAAGAAAAACACTGGCTTGTAGATTTAGTGCCTGCACAGCCAGTGGGTCTGTGCATTCCTGTTGTAACTCAACCAAGCAGTTGCAAAATCGGCTTTTCCTGCCCCTGCTTTGCCAAGCCTGGCTGCCAGTCAGGTCCCTGCCTGCACTGAGCCCTGCAGGACAGGTTGGTTTGATGTGCTCAGATAAATCAGAAGAGCCCAGGTACAGCAGCTCACTCCAGAGCTGCATTTCCTCCTGCGGCTCCAGCCAGCCCCACTGTTGTTGACGTGACCTCGGGGGTTTCCAGCGTTTCCCCAGAGGGAAGGTTTCACAATGGGTTGAAGTTCAGGCTGAGGAAAGGTTTCCTGGTGTGCTACCACTGTTAGCTTTTATTTTTCTCAACACCAACCACCTTTGTCCAACCCCCCTCTTGCCCCTTGGATATTTTCCTCTTCCAATGCAGCCATGCAACCCTTAGTGTCTCTTCCCACTGTGGCCAAGCCTTTCTGCCCAAGAATTTCATCATTTTTCTTGCTCTTCCCTAATTCTGGCCACTTTGTCAGCACTCCTGAGCTCCTGAGCTGCCCAGAAATGCAAGGCTGATATATTCAAAGCTGTCAAGGTTGATATTTTCAAAGCTTTCTGCAGGAATTGAGCGGCTCATTCTTTTTTTTTTTTTTTTTTTTTTTTTCCTTTTCTTTTTTTTTTTTCTCTCG
>VWZU01006587.1:1102259-1184372 GCA_013397095.1 Sterrhoptilus dennistouni | reverse complement strand
TTTTCATCTCCTGCTGGCATTAAAATCTCCAAGACAACTCAGAAAGTCTCAGCCTGTGAATTTAGAGGACAGGGAGAAGGAAGCACCCTTCCCACATGAGGAAGGAGATGATGTTGCTTCAGGCTCAGCTCAGTCCTTGGGGTGGCTGTGCTGTGTTGGGGCATGAGGAATGTTGCCCCATGGGATAAAAGCAGGGCATTGCCATGCCACATTCACATCAGCCCTTCCCATTGTCACACTGCCTCTAGGACACTTTTTTGCAGGTATTTGCTGGTAGTAAAGAGAGATAGACACACAAAAAAATCTTTAACTGAAGAGTTAACTTTGCTTAAAGAGATAGTGACAAATCACATTTCTCCACACAAATCTGTGCTGAGCCAGGATCCTCCCCTGTGTAACTTCTGACTTCAATAGGCGAGGGCTGGTCTCAAGCCACAATTAGAGCTGGCCAGGAAACAGTGGGTTTTGTCTCATGGCAACTTCTGAGGTTTCAAAATCTGTTTATGTGCTGCAGAGGAAACGAAATCAAAACATTTCTAATATGAGATGGGAGCCTGTCAAAATGTCCATTTTCTGTGCAGCAAGCTCCTCATTTTGCTGTGGCTTTTCTCCTGCCCTCACCGTGGCTGGGGCACAGGCTGTGCCTGCAGCTGGGAGCAATCACAGGGTTGGTATGCCTGGGTGGCAAATGCATCCTCGCTCAAAGCCACCCATGTGCTTTGATAAAAATAGATGGATTGAAAACACCATGACCACTCTCACCTGGAGTGTTTGGCTTCTTTGGGATCAGGCTGACCTGGTAATGCATCGTGCCAGCACCCTGGTGGGACAGAGGCTGACCCACATGGCCACACTCCTGCTCAGTACATCTCTCTAGGACCTTAAAAATCTGATTTTTTTTTTTCCTAAGGTCTAGCAAAAACTTTAAAAATATCTGCTCTGCAGGGATATGAAAGGCCCAATGGCATATTTGGCAGGAGTGAAGGTCTGCCTGGGAATTGTTGGCATTTCCTCTCCTGCCCCACGTGTTTGCTGACTGTTCCTCCACTGCTCTCCATCCCAGATCCATCTCCAGTGCTATCCATTCCAGATCCATCTCCACTGCCCTCCATCCCACATCCATCTCCAGGGTTATCCATCTCAGATCTGTCTCCACTTCTCTCCATCCCAGAGTGACTCATTGCAGCTGAGAGTTCTGGCATACTCATAAAGCTACACCAGGAAAACTCACTTTGCCAACCTTTCCATGAAAGCTGCTAATCAATTTATGGCAGTGGGTGAGCATAATAAGAAAGGGTGAAGAACTTTAACAGGGGCATTACCTTCCCAATAGACTGAGTGCCTTCCTTAGCACACTTGAGACTTAGAAAGCCTTTCTCCAAAGAACTTTCAGCTGGTTATATCACCAACAGAAAATAGTGAGAAGGTGTATTTCTGCAGCATGGCACAGGGATGTCTGCACTGCCCTGAGTTTGTCCTGTCCTGACTCTCTTGCTCCACTGCCAGCCCAGCTGGTGCTGAGGGCAGCAGCTGTTTTGGGCATTTCCCCAGGCACTTGCCAAACCAGAGAGACAAATCACAGCACTGCATGGTGGCCAACCAAGGAGCATGATCTGAGTGACTTTGAGCCATGAGTTGGAGGAGATGATGGATAATGAAAGGACAAGAACAGGAAAACCTCTTTCCCTGAAGTGTATGCGTCTGACATTAAAGAGCCTGAAAATTTTTCAAAATGCTTCACTTTTCTTTTTTCCCAGACAGCAAGTTTCAACCTAAGGGTTTCAACCTAACCCTTAAAAAAATTACCTTCAATCAGCTCAGGTCCATAATCTTTTCTTTGCCACTCTTTGAACAGGCAGACACTTACGGACAGCTCTACTGTCACAGGGAGACAGGTCCTAGCTCTGCTCCTTCACATTTCCCAGAATAAACCTGTGTGTGCAGAACCCTGCTGTAACCACTGTGCACCATCAACGTGTCCCTTCCAGAGACAGAAAAGACCCAGGTAGTCCCTGAAGGACCTGTGTTTTAGGAAAGGAGAGCCAAGACATCAGCAATGTGCAAAGGGCAGAGAGGACAAGCAGCGACCGTGGGGCCGGGGGACCTGTGGAGCTGTGGGTGAGTCAACAAGGAATGTCGTGCTCATTTCATCTGGTAGCATTTGGTCCATTTATTTTAATTGCAAATAAATGCAAAGCAGAAAGAAAGGGTTGTAGTTATTGTTG
The DNA here is from genome assembly GCA_013397095.1 of Sterrhoptilus dennistouni. Lineage (NCBI taxonomy): Eukaryota > Metazoa > Chordata > Aves > Passeriformes > Zosteropidae > Sterrhoptilus > Sterrhoptilus dennistouni. The sequence continues at coordinate 1,182,147 of VWZU01006587.1, read as the reverse complement.
GAGCAGAGAAAACATTTTGTGCGAAGAGAGGGCTGGCCTTCAACCATCCAAGTAAAACCCATTGCCTAAACAATAGAGCTTAAAAGATGAGCAAATTGCTGTTTATGAGCTGTTCCAGATCCATACCACTCAGGATGAAGCCAGGGCTGAATACATGAGCAAATTTGCTGCCTAACTCATTAAAAAAACAAGCCTTGTGTGGGATTTGAGCCACTTTAAATCATTCACTCAGAGCAAAGAGGAAAGACCAGAGCAGCAGCAGACGGAGCAAAATTAGTGAGAGCATTATCAGTCCAGATTTGCAAATGCTGGTGCAGGCAAAACACATGTGAAGGCCACGGCATTATAGTAGCTGGCTTGTGGTGGCCTGAAGAAGCAACTCAGCCATTGCTACAAGCCAGCCAGCCCACCCCAGCCTGGGGAAGGGGGCTGTTTCCCCAGGCACATTCCAATTCCTGTCCCAACTCAGGCTGGAAGTCGCTCGCCTGTCACCCTTCTGTGTGCTGAGCAGCAGGACCAGATTTTGCAGACTCAAGCTGCTTTGGGAAATGCAATGCCTCGTTGGCATGTGGCTATTCAAGCTGGTGCCTATTATGTCTCTCCTATTAAATGCTATGAAAACAGGCATTGTGCACGGAGGGGCTGAGCAAACCTTGTTATACAGTAATTATGCAATCAGTGCATAATCTCATTTTGGTGGCTGGGGTGTGGAGGGAAAGTTTTGGTGCCTAGATGCTTGCAGGGGTCTCTACAATGAAATGCATACAGACATATTTACAGCCACTGGCAATGAAAATTCTGAGCAATGCTAACTATATTGAGCTGCTGTGATGTCGAGAGTGACTTACAAAAAACCCACACATCTGGTTAGGCTCAAAAAGACTCTTTGACTCAATAGTCAGACTTTCTGCAATTGAAATGCTCTGCAATTAACGGCCCCTTCTGGAACAGGGTAGGAAAAAGCTTTCAAAACCCAAGAAGGTTTTGGGGTTGGGTTGGGGGTTTTTTCTGAGATTTTTGCAGCTCTTTCCCTGAATTTGAGAGGAAGCCAGAGCTTTTCAAAGCTTTTCTAAAACAAACAAGCAAATCAAATTCCCTCTCCACCCTCCTGGAGAGAGGAACACCCTGGATGAGCAAATCACCCTTTACTAAGACTCTTCTCTGCTGGTGTAAGTCCCACAAGGCAGAGTAAGAGCTGGAATTTGGGTTTCTTGCCCTTCATTTTTTCCCATCTCTGGTGCTCTGAATGGCTTGAACTCAGCTGTTTACTTCACCAGGGGCCAAATTTTGCTGGGGAGAATTTTATGGTACAAGCTTGCTGAAAAACAGTTTCCAAAGAGTCCAACCAGGATGGGTGTGTTCCTGTGAAAACTTTGACTTTCCCTGTATCCGCAATTTTTGCGAAACAGTGCTAGTGGAAAGGCTCCCTTTTATTGTTCCTTTCTATGGACACAGTCTTGTAGCTGTGTAGCTCTCACAAACTCAGAGAACCAAAGCAGAGTACAGGATTTCTTCTATCCAATGGGCCAAATTCTTCACTGGTATAAATAGACTGAACTCTGCTCAGGGGGACCATGGCCATTTATACCAACAGAGGATTTGGCCTGCAGTCACAGCCTGCTTCTTTTTATAAACCCCAGGAGACATAACCCAAACTCTGTGGAGGCAGATTCAGACCTTGGCCACCATCACTTTCTAGGCACTTTCTATTTTGGTCCCAGCCCCACTCGCTGCTCCAGCCTGTGCCCAGGAGTGACTTGGGGAGGACATGGGGATATGGAGCAGCCCCAGGTTTGGAAAGCGCAAGGACATCCCCTTTTTCTGCTGGGTCTCAGGAGACAAGCTGTCAGATGTTGCAGCCTGGATCAGCCCAGCTAAGCCTGGAGAAGATTAGGAGTAGATTTGGATGAGGTCTGTACATGGGGCTGTGGGCACGTGTCCCAGCTTGGCTTTGCACATTGCAGATGTTCATGGAAACTCCCTAGAAAGGACCTTCTTGGCCATTTCTCCTCCTGCACTGCCTGTTCCAAACTGCTGCCTGTTGAATTCTCCATCCCTTCCTTGGCCACCCCTCAGCTGCTCCCCTCTGCCATCCACGTGCAGAAATTGCTGCCCACAGCTGCTTGTCCTCTCCCAGGGGTGCAAATCTTCTCTGGTCCCTTGGCAGAGGGACCCTGGCGACTGAAAATGAGCAATTGTGCTGTGTCCCCTCTACACAGACTGTGGCTGGGGAATCCCAGTGCAGAGCTCCCACAGAGGTGGCTGAGTTTCACAGGGGAAGATCTGAAGGGCTGAACAACTTTGTAGGATGACCATGGGGGCTGCAGGTTTGGGCTGGCACCAGAGCTGAGCAGGTTTGCTGCCGCTTGTGAAAATGCACTTTAAAAGTTAATCGATTTACACATCTGCTTTTTACAGAGCATTTTGAAACAGCAACTCCTGACCTTAAAAAAAAAAACCAAAAAAAAAAAACCAACACACAAAAGAATTCAATAAATCATTAAAGTGCTGCATTCACAAGCACAGCCATGCCTAACCCTCCAGCTTCTGCCTTTCTGGGTACATGAAAGCCAGAGGTTGCCATGGCCAACTAGCTAAAGGCTGCAGATCGTGGCCAGTCATTGCTCCTGTGAACCAGCCCTGCACACACTCACTTCCTCACTCTCACTTGTGGAAAATCACTTTTGCTACTGTCCCTGCAGAGGTGGCAGTGCTGGTGGGGGCTGCTGGCACAGAGCACTCCCCCCTGCCCTCCCCAGACTATTTTTAGGTTGGTTTTCTGGTAAAATAAAACACTTGCAATCATTCTGGCTGTGTTGATGTATTCCTGGCTGCCTGTCCATTGGCCCTTGAATGATTTATGCTTCCCCTGGCCAAGCTTGGTGACACTGATGCTGGCAGGATGAAGGCAGGCTCCTCTTCATCACTTCAGTTCCCAGCCCAAGGCAGTGCCTGTGTTTCCCATATAGGATACACAGCCTGGCAAGCAAAGATATTTCCACTCTCATCTTCCTTCTTTTTTTCTTGTGTGACATTTTTACTTCCTAAAAAATTTCATGTGCCCTCTGGACAAGTGATTAAATTAGAAGATCAACAATACATGAAGAAGGAACTGGATCAATTCACAGAGAAGTGGCTGAAAGCAGTTTATTACATCCTTTGTCTTTTTTTTTTTTTTTTTCCTGGGAGATCATTTTCCAAATCATTAAAGGAAAGAATCAAGTGAATGGGATGACTAGCAACTAAAAACTGTCTTTTTCTTAACAAATTTATATGATTGCAATATTGTTTTGAAGAAAATAATTTAAAAAAAAAGAAAGAAAAATTGGATGAGATTGCTTTTGAGGTCAGATTCTGTACTCAGTTACCCCAATAGCTCACTGATTTACTGTAACAATTCAAGCCATTATGTTCACATTTTCCATCAAATAAGTGGACAGGACTCTGATGGCAGCTTGTCTGATGACAGACTGTGTGTGTGTACCCAGTGCCTACTTGCCAAAATACAAACCCATCAACCTTTTCCCTGCTTGCACCCCCAGATCAGGACTCTCCTTTTACACCAGCAGAAGTTCAGAAGGCAGGTAAGAATAAACTCCTGTTTCCAAATAAAACCTTCCAAAGTGAGAAAGGTTGCCAGTTTTTATCAAATAATAATTTCCAGGTGCAGTGAGCTGTCAAAGCACAAGATGGGCTGAACTGGGCTGGGAATAACATTGCTGAAATCATAAAAAATAATAATTAAAATAATAATTAAACTCCAGGAGGGGCATCGGCTTTGTTGCCTTACTCTGGTTTTCTCTTGCTCTGTTTTAACCTTATTTGAGCTGCTCATGACTGGCAAGAGCATTGTCTTCTGCTTGAATCTCTCTGGGCTCAAGATCCACAAGCCAAAGAAAGAAAGATCCAAATCTTGTCAATTTTCAGTGGACAGGAGATGATAATGCTCTTGAAACATGTCCAACATTTGAAAACCCTTGCCGTAAAAAGGCAGAGGATTATTCACTCCCGGAAAACAGCAGTGCCAGACCTTTCAGAGCTGGGTCACCACGTTTTCATTGAGAGCTGGATCTTCTGCTTTTGCTCCATCATCTGCTCTTCTCATGACTCCACTTAGCAACTGCATCTGATTAGTCTTTGTGTGCTGGGTGCTATTATTTTTTTTTTGCTTGAATTAGTGCCTCCTTTTTTTTTTTTTTTCTCTATTTCTCAAAATATAGCTAAATTATCTTCTCTCACTCAGAGCTTGGGTGCCTGGGTATTCCCTTTTTGCACGGTAAAGCCGAGCTGCCTCCCTGTTGTCGTTTTATGGCTGGGATGGGAGAAAACAAAACTCATTTTCATGCAAATCCCCACTGTCTATCAGACATCATAGTTGTCAAGCAGGTCATTAGAGGCCTACTGTGTAAAATGAAGATTACTAATTAGAGCTGAAGAAATAATTTGCAACAAATAATTTATCCAATGAATTTAGATTTTCTTTCTCCTTGTGGAGTCTCTGCAAGCAGGTTGTTACTTCGCCAGAGTTGGGGATTATTTGAAATGTTTTTAACTCATTATGCTCATGATTGATTCAGGTTTTTCAGTGTTGCTTTTTTGAGCTAGATGGTTAATCAATGTAGATCACAGCATTTGAGATTTACCTCCTGGCTCAGGTGTCAAAATATGGCTGAAATGAATAAAAATCAGTATATGCTTAAAAACTACCTTCCATGAACCCTGATCTGTGTTTCCATAATTATCACAGCTCAAGAGCAACTTGGGAATTTTCCATTAAAATACATTTTTCTAGCAAAAATGAACTACTGCAAAATCTCTAATTTTATTCTGAGGAAATCTCACGTAAGTCAAAAAGACCTTCCAGCCTGTGGTGTATTATGCAAGTCTTGTGAGTATGTATCACCAAAACCAGGAAAACCAAGGAATTTATTCTGCAGGGAAAAGGGGAACAAATGCATCAAGCTGCCAAAAGCCTCAAAGGCCCTGTAGGACCCTACACACATTCATTATAGAAGTAACTGGAAATGAAATCTCATGTGCTGTGATTCATAGTCAAAGGAAACAGGATTTAGCAAGACTTGATCAGTTCACTACAATGGAAAATGTCAAAACATGGATTTTGGATAATTTTGATTGACCATTTCTCTTCAACTCGTGACACATTCTGATACTTTGGCTCGAAATGTTCGTCTGATTCAGCTTGAAAAGAGAAACTGAAAATTTCTATTGATTTTCATCCCGTTACAAAAGTCAATTTTTTGCAGACATTAATTCCGGTTGATGCACTCTGTGAACACTCAAAAAAAGGCAGAGCATGAAGAAAGGAGAGGAATTCACCCAGTGAAATAATTCGAGCATCCAGGCCCACATTCACAGGAAACCATTTGCAATATTCACCATCATGATTATTAATAATGTGGGGCAAAGTCGTACCTGTGGCTGATACCACAAAATCCTGGGTTGCAAAGGAGCAGCTTCATTTTCAGCTCTCTAATGAAGCATACAAGGAGTAGTCTTGGGGGGATGGGAGGATTAAGAGAGTTTCAATGAATTAAAAAAGGGACAATTTGTACCAGATTCCTCAATCCCATCTGCTTCATATCTGGAGCACTCATTGCTCCCTGCACTCACTCACTCACTCACCTTTGTGTTTGCAGTGTTGGTGCCAAGGAGGGATGGGAGATGGAGGGATACTCAGCAGGAAAGGGGCTAAAATAGAAAACAGTTAGCACTCAAAGCTTGCTTGTCCAGTTTAAATATCTCCCAGGGCAAAGCAGGCAAGGCTGATAAAGCTGCCAAGAGGGTTAGGGGAGAAATGGTGAAGTTTTGTGGCCTCTCCATGGACCTTTCACCCTTTCAAATCTCAGGGAAATCAGGCAAAATTTGTGGCAAAAAGGACTTTTCTCCCCTAAATCAGACATTTCGGAGCATGGCTTGTGGGTGTCTGTTGCTGATGCCTTTTATGCCTGGAGTCAAGTGGAATGGAAGATGGTCTGGGATAAAAGGAGGTCTGAGAGTCAGCAAAGTTTGTGCTGACTGAATAGCACAGGTGATGAGATGTTGTGGCCCTGGCGGGGGAGAACCAAGCACATTTAGGAATATTCCCAGCTCAGCCACCACTGCTGTGTGTAACCCTGGGTAAGTCTCGTTTCCATCTGCAAATTGGGCATAATCTCTCTTCTTTGAGAGGTGCTTCAAATCCCCTGGATAACACATTTTATATAATGCCTAACTTACTATTTTGGTACACAGATAAAAAGCATGCATTGAAAGGAGCCAGATCAACCCCCAAACCAAGAAAAATCTTATCCTAGACGTGCCAGCCCACCTCTTCCCCTCACTACCTCTCTCTTCCATGCAAAATGAGCAGCTTTTGATCAGCTCAGTTGGACCCACAAGGTCTGGGTGGGTTTGGAGTGAGGCAAAATGTTCTGGAGGAGTTTTGCACTGGAGGCCATCCCCTCTGACAGGCTCCCTGTGGGAATGGAGCCTCTCATGGAGCACACTGCTGCTGGGGAGACTGCAGCAGCACGACTGTGAACACAGCACTTCTCTGCTTAAATACATTTTACCCCAGACTGAGCATAGTTTTAAAAAAAAGAAAAAGAAAGAAGAAAGAAAAGAACATTGAAGAGAAAAACCGACCTTACGCAGAGCTCAATGGGAAGACTCTCCCTGCATTTCAATGAGCCTCAGCAGGCCCGTGAGGCTGGATTAACATGAGAGCTGTGAGGAAGATTCCCAGGTGCTCCCCACACCAAGAGTCAGGTTTTCCAAGAATCAGCACCAATGTGTTTTGCCCTCCAGCTTGGTAATGTGTTTCCAGCCAGGCAGCCTGGCATTGGCAGGGAGAGTTTCTGTGCTCTGTAGGAAACCCTGACCACCCAAGAGATGCCCGTGTATTTCTAAAGGAGGTTTTTTTTAATCTACCTTTCCATCTGTGGAGAGGAGATGCCACCCGGTTTATCCCAGCTGTGCCCAGCTGTCTGAGGCACTGCCAGAGCAGGTGCCTGCACTGGTTTCACCTCCCCAGCCAGGCCTGTGAATTCGTGTTGTTGGGAGAGCCCAGATTGCACCACCATCACCAGCTGGGTATGGGGATGGGATGGGGATGAAGAGATCAGCACCTCCAGGAGAGACCTGCCCTCCTTTGCAGGAATGCTGGTAGGACATGGCCACAAAGATGCAACCCCTCCTCAGTGTGTGCACTCAGCCCTTGTGCTGGGGAAAAATTCCTCCCTGACCCCTGTGTCCTCTCTGCAGAGTCTGGACCAGGAGGGGGGACCCAGCAGTACACCTGTGAGCTCAAAGATTTCCTGTCTAATCACAATATTCCCAGTCTCATGTGGCCAGACCAAGTGAACACTGAAGGAAGGGCAGGAGCTACTCCTAATATTGTGGTTACTCTTTTTGTGGCAGTGGATGGGGTTTCATCATTGCATCTGGTTTCACCCAGCAGAAAAACAGGAGCAAATCCCAACAAAATCTCATCAAATTGTTGCTGAGTCTATCAGCAGGCAGCAAGCACAGCTGGAAGGGCAGTGACATTTGCAGGAGGTTTGATACAGCTGGGAAGGGTTTTAACCCTTTCTCTAAGCAAGTTATTATAAAAATGTGTATTGGAGAGGGCTGAGAGAACAGAAAAACAAACCAAGCCTAATTGCACCAACTCCCAGAGAACAAGTCAGTCAAGGTCTCTGAAGGAAGAGGCTTCATCTTCACCTCCTAGAAACATGTCTCTGTGCCTGCTTCAGCTGTTGTTATTTTAATGGGGGCCAGGATTTGAATTGCAATCCGGTTCTCCGTGGTGCTTTGGGCTGGGCAGAGCCGGTGCCTCACTGCAGCCGTGGGAATCTCGTTAACAAGAGCAGGATCCATCTCTGACTCCAGATCCATCACCCAGCTGGGAATCAGCCTGGCCATCTGAGTCAGGCTGCCTTTGTAACCTCTCCCTGTGCTTTTATCCCTCAGCTGAAATTTTTAATGAACCCCCAGAATTAGCCTCATCCAAGGGGGTTATTTATGGGTTCACTCTGATGACCTGGTAAGGCTCGAGGTCGCTGCAAATGTTTCAGTTTAATGCAAGGCACAGCCGGCCCCAGACCCTGTCACTGGGTTGTAAATACCTAAAGACATTCTCGACACCATTATTTCTGTATTATTTTATTTTTTAATGCTGAACTGTGTGTTTTAGAATACACAGCTGTCTTTGTTCAGAATAAACCAAAAATAGCAGATTTTGCTCTGCTTAGCTGGGTGTTAAATTATTTACATTTCAAAACCCATAAGTAGAAACAATGAGTGCATTTCCAGAGCCTGCTCCTGCTGTCAAATATCCTTTTCTCTTCTGCAACCTAATTTAGACTTCCTTTTTAGAGTTGCAGTTTTGCTCCATTTTCGATTATGTTAGAGGAACCAAGATTTCAGACCATTATCTCATCATTCCCATGAATAGCAACACGAAATGTGCTTGAGCTGCTGGGACACCAAGCCTGGCTGGGAGGACATGGCCACTGAAGTAAATCCAGAGGAAACCACTCTTCCACAGAGAGTACTGAAAGCCCAAGGAAAAAAAAACTGAAGCAGGACAGGATGCAAGGTGGGAGTCGGTCTTTTCTCCCTCATAACAAGCAATAGGACAGGGTGAGATGTCCTCAAGGTGTGCCAGGGGAGGTTTAGATGGGATATTAGAAAAAAATTCTTCATGGAAAGAGTGTTCAAGCATTGGAACAGGCTGATAAAAAAAAGTGGTAGAGTCACTGACCCTGGAGAGGTTAAAAAAACAAATAGATGGCGTTGAAGTAGATGATGATGGACTTGTCAGTCCAGGATTAATGGCTGCCCTCAATGATCCTGGAGGTCTTTCCACCTTAATGATTCTGTGATCCCAAGATGCTTCTTGGGGCCAGGGCTGCAATGTTAAACCCAAAGCCTGGAGAGCAGCCCAGGTGAGCAGAAATGCTTTCATAGGGGTGCAGGTTGGAGCCTGAACAAGTTGTCTCAAATATCACATAATTTCACTGGGTTGCTTCTCTGAAGGGCTGGCTGAGCCTCAACTTTGCTGTTCTAACCCCCAAACTCCTCTTGGCACCTCCCTGCTTCCCCATCACCCTTGCCAGGTGCTTTGCCCTGTGACTGCCAAAACCCTTGTGCAAATGCCAGCCACCTTTGCCCTGTTCCCAGTTAAATCCCTGTGTGCATTTCCACTGACACCATAACTAAAAGCCAGTGGGGGCTGAGTATCAGTGGGAAACAAGGACAAACCTGGCAAAGGAACCTAGACATTAGGACTATTCTCTGTGTCAGTTGACCAAAACTCAATATATTTGTTACTCTTGTAGCAGAACATCATCCCATTGGTGCCTACTCTTCTTGGACACCCATAAAAGGAATATCCTGCATCTAACTGGGATCTCAGCATTGCCAGCCTCTGTGATTTTAATACCAATCTTCTGATATTTGGAATTTTTAGTAAAGCTGTGTCTCTTGGATGCAAGTAATTAAGTGAGGCTCAGCTTTCACTGAGAAATGAGAAGTTTCTAGTCTTGGTGTTTTTGAAAAGCTGGAAAATGTGCCTACAGGCACAGACTCCAAAAGGCAAATTAAAAGAACCAATATGTCTTATTTCTCTTTAAAGCAATTGTGATTTAGGGAAGGGAATGGGGGGTTCAATTCATGATTTATAGAGTCTGCACTTGGCAGCTCTCCAGCCTCAATGGTGGCTCCATGCAAATGGATCTGGGGGTTTCTGAGAGCTGCACAGTATTTTTTACCTGGTTCCTCACATTACTTTTAAGTAAAAACAAAAACAAAAACAAAACCAACAAAAACAACAAAACAACAACAACAACAACAACAAAAAACAACCAAACAAACAAACAACCCAAAAGAAATCTCTGTAAGATGCATTCTACAGCAGGCACAATTTAAAAAATGCACGTACTGTTTTATAACCTGGTTCAGATCTGACCAGTTCTAATCTCATGTGTTTAGATTCAAATGGGAGATACTGCCACGCTGCCAACCTGCTGAATGACGCATTTAACTGGGGTGGAGGACACCGAAGGTTTGATGGCACTGTGCATATTTAGGAGGGCTCAGTGCTGGGATTGGCCCTTTTGAAAATCCTGCTGGTATTTGCATCACCTCTGGATGTTATTTCTTAACCTCATGGTACTGTTTCTTCCTTCCAGAGCAGGAGAAGCACCTCCCTCCCCACAGTGTTGTCCCTCTGTGGGGACAGCGGGGAGTCCCCAGGGGCTTGGCTGATCCAAGGGCAGCTCAAATCCAGAGGCAGCCCCAGCTGAGCCATCTCCCAAAATTACAGTTATTTTTGTAGGGATGCACTCGTGTGGTTTTGGTACAAGGCTGTCCAGAGTTCCTTCCCTCATTGGCAAGGATGGGGCTGTTGGGTGGGTTACAGCATTTCTGGTGGGCATCAGACCCATCACCTTTCACTGAGGCATCCTCTTATCTAGAGAAAGGGCAGCAAGGGCTGGGACAGGTCTCTGCATGGGTTCCTTGTGTTGGTTCTGGTTTCTGGAGTCACTTTGTGTTAGGCTACACCCTCTTTTCAAGGTCAGGAGCTGCCTCTCAGCTCCCCTTTCCTGCTCCCCAACCTGTTCTGACATGGAGGTGCCCTCTTGCTGTTTGCAGGCTGAGACATCCCCTCCTCCAGGGGCTTCTTGGGGTGTTTATGCCATAGCACTGATGCCCAAGGAGCAGCAGGGCCGTGCTGGGTGTTCACCAGGGATGTTGGAGGCCACCATGGACAAGGCTTCTGCAGGGTTTGGGGCTGAATCCCAGAGCTCTGAGCAAACTCCAGCATGTGGGGATTAGCAGGACCATCCCAAACACTTCTTCCTGACAGTGGGGCAGGTCTTATCCCTGCACCCCTTCCCTCTCTGTCTCATTTTCATCTCTGTCTCCCCCTCCCTGTCTCATTTTCTTGGTGAAAACCATCACAGGCAGCTGCAAGCAAAACAAAACCCCCCTGAAGCTCCTCTGCCAGAGAGATCGTAACTTTGCTCATGTTGGGGTGCAAACCTGAGCCATCACTGCATGTCTGGGGTGTCACCGTGTCTGGGGTGGCACCCTGTGAGCACGGTGATGCTGCTCCGTGCTGGCCACACCTGATATTGCTGGGGAAGGCGAAGTGAACAGCTCCACCTTAAACTGCAGCGAGCACCTTAAGCTCTCTCCTGGCCCTCTGCCACCGAAAATGCTCCAGGCGGAGCTTTCATCAGAAGGAAGCCTGTGCTCTGCACTGTGGGGGAAGGGGTGGCCAGAAGGACGTTTCTCCATTGATTCTTTAATTTTAAAATTTCATTTCTTGCATGGTGCTGGGCTTTTTTTTTGTTGATGTTGTTTTGGCCTTTTTTTTTTCCTTTCCCCTTGACACAGTAAATTTCAAATTGATTTTGCAATCTTGTCTCCCCTATCCTTGCACTCTCCCTTTCAAAGGTAATTGAGACCAGAGGCTTCATGTGCCCCCCTGGCATCCCCACATCCCCTGTGATGCTCCCTGAAAAGGGTTTCAGCAGCTGGGCATTCTGCAGGGACACACTTGAGGGGGGGCAGCTCCATTCAAGGACACCCCACCCTTCTCCCCTCCCCCCCAAAGGCATATTTCGGGATCAGGGATGTGTCTCCTCCCGGGGGTCCTCGGATGGAGCCTGGATGCCCTTTGCAAAGCACTGACAGCCCCCCCAGCTCTGGGCTGTGTCCCCCAGCCCATGAATCTCCCTCCAGCCCAGCTGAACAGAGGGTCTATTTTTCACCAGGCATTTCCTGCTAATCAGACCGTTAGTCCTTGTGCCGATTAACCAGCTAGTTCTCAATTTAATTAAAACATACGCTTTTTTGGAAGAGCCAGGAGTTTCACTCATATTTTATTCTTGTCACTCCAGATCTGATTGGCACTAACCATAAGCATCAGGGGGAAACCAAAGCAATTAACCCTTTCCCTTGCTGAGGGGGGCATCTAGTTGCTAATTGACTATTCTCCCAGGGAGGCTGCAGATTTTTATGATGCTGCTTTGCACCAGGGCCTGAAGATCTCAAAGCATTTATCCTTTCTCAGGATTTCATTCAAATACAGAGGCTTTGCAGGTCACACCATCTTATTCCTAGGCAGCTGGAAAGTGGGAGACTTCAGGAGCCAAGTATGAATTTAGGGTAGGGAATTCAGGGTAGGGAATTCAGGGTAGGGAAGGACATGATCTGTCGCAATTAACCCCGAGCCGTGTGTGTGTGACGGCAGAAATGCCCAAATGTTTGTTCTGCAGTGAAAACAGTGAGGGGTGAGTTCACCTGGGGGGATCCTGGCCATGGCCAGCCCCCTGCCCCCGGAGCATCGGCCCCACACGCTGCAGGGGAATTTGGGACAGAGCTCTTCCTTTTAAAAGTAAGGCTCTGGTATCTCATTACCAACCTCCAAAATATTTGGCTATAATTTACTCTTGAGGTTTGGGCTAAGTCCAAGTACTCCATCAAGAGAAAAGTCGAAGCGAAATAAACGAGTTCAAGTTCAAACCTCTCCAGGCCCGGGATGCCCGGGGTGCTGGGACAGCCCTTCTAAGAAAAACTGCTGCACGAAAGGCTTCGGAAAGTATTTTCCAGAAACGGTTAATGGGTGATCTTTCCTCTTGCAAAACAGTCCCCAAGGTAATAATTTGCTCCTCCGGTTTCCCCATCGCGGCAGGCTGTGCCCGTGGGGATTTATTTCTCCCCTCCCCATTGCCTGCCCGTGTTTCCCACGGCCCCTGGGGGCACAGCCTTGTGTTTTATTTCACCGCCAGCCTGGAGCAGAAGGAATCTTGGTAAAACATCTTCCTCTTTGCTTTGTGATTCCTGCTGGGAGGGGTCGCAGCCCTGCTCTGCTCCCAAAGCCCCCGGAATGCAGGGATATCCTAAAGCAGTGAGGGGGAACCTACAGCCCTGAGCCTGGGCAGAGCTCTCCCAGGCCTCAAGAGCACTGAGGTATTTGCTCTTTGCTTTGCCCACTGCAGCCAGGACACCCTTCCCTGGGCACTTGCCTGGCCCAGCACGGTGGTGGATGCACAGGGATCCCGTGGGATTTAGGGAATTGCACAGCTACTGTGCAATTTTTGTTGCAGATACTGTTTCCATCAGGAGCAGTTTCCTATATCCCTCTTCACAAACACATATGGGCAGATAGAAATAAACAAACCCAGACTGACATGCTGGAGAAGACCTGCCTGAAATCTCTCAGATGGGATCATGTTCAGTCCCAGCAGGAATATCCCTGTGGAAGTGCTGGGCAGCCCCTGGCTCCAGCTACTGGAGGTGTTGGCCTCTCACCTCAGCTCTCTGCTTTCGTTTTGGCCACCCCCTGAGAGCTCTAATGGAATAAGGATCAAAGAATCATTAACGCTGGAAAAACACCTCTGAGATCATCGATTCCAACCATTAACCCAGCCCCCACTGCCAGGCCCACCACTCAGCCGTGTCCCCAGGTGCCACAGCTACACATCTGAGCACTTCCAGGGATGGTGACTCCACCACTTCCCTATCAGGGTGCTGCAGGTCTGGCAGATTCTGTTTTCCATAGCCAAAATTTCCTCACCTGCTCCAAGCACATGGATTGCATTTGCACTGGAGGAATTGCACTGTGGCTGTGTGTGCAACAGCAGAGCGAGCTCAGAGTCACCCAGCACTGCTTCTACCCACTCCATAACGCCTCTCTGCATGGGAACAGGGTGCTGCTGTTCATCCTGGCCCTTGGGATGATCCCCCAAGGTGATCTCTGGGGCTGCTGGATTTGTGGACACTCTCACACCACGGGCTGCACACACAGGAGCTGCTCTGGAGAGTCATCTCTGAGGGAGACGTTGTCTCCCTGTGCTCGTAGCACATTTTTCTGCTTGAATTGCTGCAACATCAGCCAAATGAGGAGGGACTGCGAGTGATCACAAAAGCAAGGGAACTCCTCGGGTTCAGCATGCCGGGAATATCAAGCTACTGTCTGGAAAAATACAAAAAAAATTTGCTGTTGATTCATCCCTGCAGCCCCTGACATATAAATTAGGTAACTAACATGACCCGTGACTGTTTCTCTGAGAGACTGGCTGAGACATGACAAATATGCCCTTCAACATACCAGGGCTGATTGCTAAGAGTGCTATGGGAATAGCTCAGACCCTCACAGTTACATTATAATAAACAAGATGCCACTTAAGGAAAGCCACGGTGCTGTTGGAAAGCCCTCGGGTCCCATCTGCCTGGCTGTGCTGGGAGCCCTTGGCATGGCAGGATATTGGTGATATTCAGGGAGTCTTTAGGGAAAATCCTTGCTCTCAATAATAGGAAAAAGACTTTAGACTGGTTTTTTTTGTTTGTTTGTTTGAAGTATGAGGTTCTGGTTTGTGTGAGCATCTTTCCTGGTCATCTGTGGACAGAGGGTGTCCCTCTGGTAAATTCCCACTCTCCACAACCATGAGCTCTTTGTGCCCAGGAGTCAAACCTACCCAGCCCTTGAAGTCCTGCTGGATAGCAGTATAGCAGCCACTTTTGAAAGCAGCTTTCTGGGCATCCAGAAAAAAAAATTCATTTCAATGCCATCCTGCTGGATTTATGACATGTTGACAGACCTCGGAGCAGGGCAGCTCCCACCCCCTGCACAATGCTGCTGAATCACTCGTGGAAAATGTTGGGTTCAGAGCTTGCTGGGGAGGGGCAGGGCACAAAATGCTTGTTTGAACTATTTGTCTTAAGGCTATAAAACCTGCATATGTCCCAAAGACTGAGCCCTGAAGCCCCAGTCTGAGATGTTTGAGGGGTCTTGCCGGTGCTTAGGTAACAGTTCTATTCCTCTCTCAGCTGCCTGAGCCGTTTCAATCCTTGAGTTCCAACATGCAATTTCACCCTGAGTGCTTTGTTTCAAAGGGTGACCAAACTGCAAATCAGCCCCTTCAAATCCCCAGTCATGCGCTTTACATTAGGCAATTAAACTGAGCAATAAATATCACTTTGTTGTGAACGAGCCTCCATTTCCTTTCCTATTTTAATAACAATAATGGTCAAATTTCTGTTTAAGAAGCAGTTTCTGGTTCTATTAGGAAATGTGCCAACCTATTCAAAGAGACACAAGATTTGTACGGAGAGGTAACAGCTTTTATGAAGCCAAATTATATAATTAGTAAAAAAACAGCCAAGCTTTCAGGAACATAAGCCCTTCTTCGGGTCTGGGGAGAGGCAATGGCTCCTGGCAGCTGCAGAACAGCTGTATGGCAGGATTGCTCTGGCCCAGGTCTCTTTGATCAGTGCTGCTCTGCCTGGGGCAAGGTGTCTGGCACTGGCTCCCACACTTTCCTGGGCTGGGTTTAAGGGGGGCAGCTCCAGTTTGGGCAATGTTTCTCCTCAGGTTACACTGAGCATAGTTTCAGGATTAGGTATATATATATGTATTTATTTGGGGTTTTTTTCTGCAAGTTTGGGTTTACCTTACAGCTTTTGGGAAGACCTCAGACCTACAGCAGCTATCTCTGTTTCAGTGTTGCAGCCACACAAGCAGAAACCTCTGTTAAATACATGGTAGCCCCAAATGCCCTGTCTCAAGTTGTATGAAAAGAGCTCACATTTGGGTTGGGTTTTTTTTAATGTAATTTTTTGAACCTTCAGTTTGAGCACACAGGATTCCTGCAATTTCTGCTGGCACAGCCTTTGCTTCATCTTTCAGACTGGAAGCCTCTTGGGGCAGGGACCATGGTTTTAATTATGTACAGCTCCCAGCTGAGCAGAACCATCAGCCCCCATTAAGTGAATAAATAATTACTTCAGTGAAACACAACTCACTCCTGGCTCAAACCCATTACTGAAGTGTTCAGAGGTCATGGTGTATTTGTAAGCATAACTTAAATAAGATATGCGGGTTGGACAACCCGTCAGCAAAATGTCAAATTAGCCTCCAAATATATTTTGGTGGCAGATTCCTCAATTTATCAGTAACACACATCCATTGTTATCTGCCACTGCACTGTGTCCCTGGACTTCATATGGGGATGTCCCAAGAAGTTCTTCAAAACTGGGGAGAAGAGGCTCCTGATGTCTCACAGGACAGGTTTGGGTCAGTGCTCCTCAGCAAAAGTCAAATGTAGGATGAACTCTTCTTCAGCAAGGGATCAAGTGCCACAGAGAGGTATATCACCCAAGTTGGCCAGGTGCTGGAGAGAGGATGCCATGCCTATGTCCCATCACAGCCCTGCGAATGTGCAGAGGCTTTTGAAGATGAATCAGCAGCAAAAGTTAGTTGGGTCTGCCACCTCCCCTTTTTATGCCAGTCACTATTTTACAGAACAAGATCTAGATGGAAAGAAGATAATTAAAATGGGAAAATACTCTACAATTCCCAGGAGAAAAATACAGGTAGCAGATTGGAACACAGGATTCCCTCTTGCTTCACTTTGTGCCTGGAAACCCCTTAAGGGTGTTTATTCATGGTTTATTTGGGATCAGACCTTGGAGCAATAGACAAACTGACCTGCTCCCACAAGGACTAGTGCCCTGTGGACCAAAGGTTTATTTCTCCTCCCTCCCAGACAGCTCTAGAGAACAGCTGACACTCTGCCATGGTGTTGGACGCTCACCCTGGCAGGGACCCAGATCATCATCTCCCATGATCATGGTGTCTCCTGCCATGGCTCAGCCTCCCCTTTGCTGGCAACATCTTCCCATCAGGTACAAGAGCTGCCAGCCCCATCCTCCAGCCACTGCAACATTCCCTATTTCATATTGCTCTGAAGCTTTTGAGCAGCTGTTGAAGGTCACCTTCAGCTGAAGCCTCCATGCCCAGCCACGCTGGACCTTGCTTCAAGTGTTTCTGGGCTGCTCTGCCATCTTAGTCACACTTTCCTCTTACACTTTTACCACCTCCATTTCCCCAAGAGTGGCTGCTGCCTTTGTGAGCTGCTGTGAGTGCCCAGGTACTGCTGATTAAACAGAGAAATCCCCAGTTGTCCTCATCATCTCATCAGTCACATTCCCCATGTGCCCCATCACTGGGGCAGCTCTTTAGTTCCTCCTGTCACTCACCAGACTGGTGACATCCAGCTTTATAGACAGGTATCATCTTATGGATATTTTTTCCAGAAGGTGACATGGAATATGCACTTCATACCCTCCAGAGCCACCACATGCCACGTGCTGTGTAATAGGCACAGGATTGTTCAAAGGAAAAGGATAAAGATCACAAGTGTTGCAAACACACAGCAGGCAGACACCAGAGCAGTGTTGGACCCACACAGCCAAGAATCTTTTTGGGTAAAAAGGCAGAGATTATTACAGGAAGTCAGAGAACAATGCTTGACTATTTAAGGACAACTGGTGTTTCCTTTTGGAACATCAGCACTATTTATTTGTTTTGGGGTCCAGCCAGATCCCATTTGATGTCTGCTCTCTGGTTAAGGTGGAAAAGTATTTGCAAGACTTGCTCCATGTTACCAAAATAGAACTGGCCTATATCTCTATTCATGTTCAATGGCACTTTGGAAACCACCTGTGAATGCCACCATTTCTGGTATGGATACCAGAAATACAAATTAATTCAAAAACTGTAGAGTTATTAAAAAATGGTCCAGTGCATCTGATTAAAATTAAATGTCACAGGTCACCAGCAGTTGGGAATATGCTGTCTGACCACTTTTGCATTGTCCTAATGCTCTTTCCAAGCCACCCAGCACAGGACATTGGAAAAAAGTGGATATAAATGAGCTTTTGCAATGACCCAGCATGGTATCTTGCCTATGCAAGAGGTGCATTTTCCAGTCCCACTCTTTCCTGAGCAGAGCTGCAAACAGCTTCCCTGCCAACCCTACCACTCCTTTCTGATGTTCTCTATCACAATGTCAGATTTCAAAGCAACATCCAGAGTTAATCCCACACTGGCTTCAAAGGTTTTATTACCAACACATCCTAAAAGGAATATTTAGGTCTAAATTGTTATCAGGCTAGCTGGCAACTTGAGGAGGAGAATTTGGTCCTGTTGTGCTTCCAAACAAGATGTCTTTCAGTCCATGGGTGTTGAGCTGCACCAACTCTGCTGTGGAAGATTTCAACTGACCTCTAATTCTTCCTTTCCATCTTGTAGCCTTCTGTATTAACCAACACCACAATTAAAAAGTCCTTAGAGAGCTTTCTAGTGTCTGCTTTTGAGGAGGACACCTTTTCAGGTGGGAAGTGTGCTATAGGATGACATGAAATAGGAATGTTACCTCTTAAAGCCTGCTGAAAGCAGTTGTTTTCCAAGTCCCTTATCTGGGCGTGGAGGAATTTTCCATCCAGTCTTCACATCCTAGTGAGCAGGAGGGCTCTTCCCTGCTCCTCAGTGAGGCCATGGACACTGTGCTACAGATACTGTGTTATCTAAACCAGGGTGAGATCCCTGGTGTCCATACCCAGCACTGACAAGTCTCCAAAGCAAAGGAGAATAAATTCACGGAAATAAAAAAAGAGAAAAACCTTTGTCAGATCACTATGGTTTCCTCATAGGATGTCATCACCACTTCTATGGGAGACAAAGAGCACAGCCAGCCAAGCATCCGAATTTCCACCCCCTGGAGTGGTCAGGACACTTTTCTCCTAGATGGAAACAGGAATCTCATTCCTGTGTTCACAAGTTAAGACTGCTCCTCCTGTATTTTTGAATAATTCTGTGAGTCCCCTCAGACTAAGAAATGAGGAATAATTTCACACCAGCAGCACAGCATTTCTTATGCTTTATCTCCAACCTCACCTGACATGTAAAAACTTTCCATCACCCCATCATAAAAGCAGAGCAGAAAGCCTGGTGAGGAGTCACAGGGCAGCAGTGAGGGTTAATTCCCCACACTCCAGGAATTCACAGGACAGGGCGAGAGCTGTGTTTGCACAAACAGTTAAAGGTTATTTCCAAATATTAACCATGGCAGCAGAAATCACAATTGCTTTGCCAATCACAGGCAACACAAAAGCGTCAAAGCTTTTTTCTGCAAATCAAATTCCAGTGTAATAAACTATTTAACCCTTTCCATTAAGCAGAAACCAAGGAGCCACAGCAATTAGGCTAGAAAAAGGGGAAAGAAGCGGATGGAGCCAAAATAGCAGTAGCACATTTGGCCAGCCCTGCAGAAACGACACAAAACTGGCTGAATTCCAGTGTCTGGTTGCTTTGCAGCTCCAGGGCAGGTCTGGCTGCACAATCTTTACATAGAAATCAGACTCGCCCACTCCTCCCTCCTGCTTTTCTTACAGCAGACAGCGGTAGCGGGGGGGGGAGTCGTGGGCCAGATAAAGTTGCCTCGGTGCTTATTCCATTAGAGGCAAGGAGATTTTCTCCAGGCGGGTAATTAGGAAAAAAAAAAATAAAAAAATCCCAGCCTCGACCCAAACACACGTCTCCTGCCTGTGTGTTAAATGGCTTAATTTCCCCTTCACTTATACTGCCCTGCCACTGCTTCTATTCCTTATGTCATTGCTGATGGCAGAGTTTGCTCCAGGCCCTCAGTAATGAAGTGCAAAAAAAGGTATTAAAAATACAGGCCACTTCTCTGGCTGACTGAGGGTTGGTTTTCAGTGCCAGGGAAGGGATAAGGGGGTGTTTCTTTCTTCTGCCTAAATAATGAAAGGAGTCCACAGGGCAGCCTGGAGCGTCAGGCACTGCTTCCCCCAGACAGCTCCTGCAACCCCCAGTCTGGGAAACTTGTTGGTTTTGGCTTCATTTCCAGCTGGCCTGATCTGGGAACAGGTATCCCACAGCTTGCAGTGCTCTCATGTTGATTTACAAGTGCCCCAGTTAGAAAATCAGAAGTCCTGAAGCAATACTAGCATTTATTTACAGCAAACTTTCTCTCTTAGTCACCCATTAGCAACTGCAAGCTGTTAATGAGTGTCTTGCTACTGTTCCATACTGCTTTGTGGTCAGAGCTCATAAATTCACTTTGAGTTCACAATCTCATTAGGTTTCTTTCCTTATTCCTCTTAATTTCTGGTCTTTTGGCAGGATTTTGTTTTGAAGACTGGTCGTGATTTGATACATTAACCTCACTGAGGACACAGTTACATTTAAAAATGACATTTTGTTCCCATTGCTGCATTGGTCATAAGAGTGTTTTGAGTATTGCAGATGGTCTAGAGGCTCACAGCCCTTTAAAGTCTTTGTGTTTATGTAAAGATCATTTTGTGTCTCTGAGGAGAAGCTCTGATGCACCTCTTCATGCAAGGAAACAAGGAAATAGCAGACTGTCCTGTGGCACCAGCCCTCAGCCTGCTCGAGGGCAGGTGCCAGCCTGGGCTGAAATTTTTTGTGTTACTCAGTTCACTGTTCCTGAGCAGGGCTGGTGCCCTCACACAGACCTATGCCTTCTCTGTGCCCTTTGTCCCATCACCCCTGGGCAGCCCTGCTGCTGCTGAGGGCATTGCTGGGAACTCCCCAGGGTACTCTGGGGGCAGCCCTGACACCAGGGGCTGTGCCCAGCTCACCCCACAGCACCCACCCAGCCCCTCTGATTTCTTGCCTTGCTCAAAGCAGGATTACAGAGTGCATTTACACCTCTGAAAACAAAGGCAAGCAGTGATGCCTTAACCGAAATCTACAAGAGCCCTAATTCTATTGAAAGCCTAAAAAACAAAAGAGGAAAAGTGGAAAATCCCACTGTTAGGGACCCTCAGTCTCTTTATAGAAGTCTGAGCTGCCTTAATTCTCTCCAGCTGGGCTGGAGGCTGAAAACCATCTTCACCTCCAAACCAGAGCCCCCTGCACCTCACTGCTCAGGAGGAGACTGTGGGCTTAAGGTGACGTGGAGCTCACGGGGAATGCTGCCTGCCTGATGTTTCTGCAGCTCTGCTGAATTACTAAGTGCAAGTTAGAATTATTTGGGCTTTTTTTCCCCTTTGTTCCTATTGTTTTAGTGAGCTGTGGTCACATTCCCGGGGCAGTGTCTGCTTTTCAGATTGGCAGACTGTAGGTTAAGCTTTCAATTGATTTATGGCTTGTTTTTCTAGGGTGGTTAGCTAGCTAACAGAAGAGAGCGAAAGGATCCACACAACATATGTTATCTTGTTTTCAAGATCTTTCCAAGGGTTTTGGCTCAGGGGCTAATGGAAGGCCCCTCTTCCAGGTGGGAAAAACATGAAGTGGGAAGAAAAGTGTACTTGTACTCTTTGGGAGTTGAGAATTGGGGTTTGGAGATGTTTTAAATTATTCTGTGCAAGGTTCAGATGTCCTTATACACTGAGTAGCTTGCAGGCTTGTGTGTAGTCTCACAACAGCCCCAAGAAAAAAGGAAATACTGATTCCACATTACTCAGAGAACTGAGGCACAGGAAGAGATGCATGAGGGCTTGCTGATGGGAAATGCAGAGTACTGACCTGCCTGAGGTGGAGCATCCTGCAGGAGAGCCATAAGTGACTGCAGTCCTCCCTCCAGGTACCACTGTAGCTCCCTGCCTTACCTTGGCTAAACCCAAGTTTTCCTCTCAGTAACCAGAGCTCCCTGGCACTGACCAAACCACAGCTTCAAGCCAAAGCCTCAGACCTGTCCTGGGGAAGGCTGAATCTCTCCTGAGGAGCAACAGACACTCTCTTTTCCATGTTTTCCTATGGGACAACCCACTGACTACAGAAATGTTTAACTTCTGGTAGATCCTGAGTAGCTTTGGGGTCATCTACCTCCTCGAGTCATCATCCTCTGCCTGGATAAGATGCCAAGAGCTGTGTTCAGGAACATTCAAACAAAACCAAACCTACACACAGTGGATGCCTCCTGAGAAGCACAGTGCCAGAAGCAATCCTCCCCCAGGATTACAGCTTCTGTTGTGCTGTGCTGCCAGACGTGAGGATAAACAGCAGAGCAGGAGCACGCCTGTGGCACAGCAATTGTTGTCCTCACACACCAAGCCTGGTGGCAGCCCAGCCTTCCTGGGCCCTTGAGGCTGCCCTAAAATGCTCTGAGGGCTCGAGAATTCCCATATTCCCTCTGCAGCCCACTTCACACTGGAGCTGAGCATCTCTGCAAGTGAGAGCCCACATTGCTGCAGATGGATTGGTGTGGAACACCCTGACCTGGTGGGGATTGCAGGGTCTGCAAAGCCTCTGTGATGCCTGAAGCAAACCCTCACTCTCAATAACTTCATTTTTTTTTATTTTAAGAAAAGCTGCAAATGTGACAATGCATAACCTTATGTTTTGTAGACCTATGTGATATAATTATAATATTACTGCCAATAATTATCACTACCAAAGACCCTGCTTACTTGATTTCTCAGTATTAAATTAGGTCCAACAGACCTTGGGGAAAGTGAACACTTTACCATTATTTAACTGGGAAATAGGAAAATGGAAGGAAGAAGACAAAAAAATAGGATCTTATCACATGGTTCTTCTTAGCTTTCGATTCACCCTGCCCCGAATGTTTCCAAAACAGCAGGAATACGACTTGGCTGTAGGTCTGTATTATGTAATAGTGATTTCTTTGTTTCCTCTCACTTTAAGGTGAAGTGGAGGGAAGGAAAAACAGGGAAGGAAAAAAAGCCCCTTGCATATAGAAACGGGGGAGGGGAGGTGTTAAGGCGATGCTGGATCCCTCCGAGCCATTAACGGTGAATTGCATAAGCACTGCCGAGGGGTTGCTAGGTTTTACCACGTCCCTGCTCCGTGTTAAATATTAACAGTGCTTGTACTTTCGGCGGTGTCGCTGCCGCTGAGCCTGGGCACGGCCGCCAATCCCATCTGGCCGTGTTTCCATGGAGCTCAGAGCGCCCCTTCTCTCCATTCACAGCGAAATCCTCCCGGTGCTCGCCCAAATCCATCCCTGGGAATGTGTGCACGCCGGGCACTGCAGGGGTTTTTTCGCGTTTGTTTCGTGCCTGGTGGATGTGCGGGGGTGTTTTCCCTTAAAACCAGCCAGGTTTTGGAAATAACAAGTATTTTGTCTGGCCTGGCAGATCTGCAGAAGCACAGGGTGCCTTTAACCCTCCTGGTGCCAGCCCTGGCACAGCCACCGGTGCGTTGTGTTCTGTTCCCTGGTTGGAAGAAAGATGGAGGCAGATTTCCCAAAGGGGCAAGCTGGGATAGGACAAGGAAAAAGGTCAAAAAAAGAGGGAGAAATTTTTTGCGATGAAAGTGGTGGAACTCTGACATAGGTTGCCTAGAGAGGTCATGGGTGACCCATCCCTGGAAACATTTGAGGTCAGGTTGGAGCAAACTGGTCTGATAGATGTCCCTGTTTGTTGCAGGGGGTTGGACTAGATGGCCTTTAAACAACCTTTCCAGCCTAAACTATTTTATGATTCTCCCCTGCTGTTCTTCCTCTTCATCTATCTTCCTTCTATTTCCTGGTTTAAATTAGACTGCAAAATCTTCTGGATTAAGATGCAAAAAAATAAATGCAGCGTCTCCTAAACCATGGGTTTGCCTTCTTTTCCCCCAGTAACATAACTCTCATCAAAACCTTTCAGATTTACATTTAAAGCATTTTAATGGAGTTAATGGTGCAGATTTTCAACACATTGGCTTCCTGGGACCAGTTTAGGGCCATGCTGGGACCAGTTTTCATCCATGCTGGATGCTGACAGGCTTTGCTTTCTGTTGGTCTTTGGAGCAGGACAGTGCTGGATGCTGGACATCTGCATATTCAATGTGCATCTGAGCTTGAACAGTTTTTTCTTGTGTCTCTAATTAGGCTAAGTAGGGTGTTGGATTCAAGTGCTGATTGGAAATGACCACTCTAAAATTAATTAGGATATTTAGGGCCGTGTGCTGTTTGCGTATTTGGGTGCCAGCTCCTGCTCACCTCTGTGTAAGTAATGTGATGAGTCCATCCACTTTTTAACCTGTCACATTATTTTATTTATTCTCTTTTTTTTGACAGATACACTATGCCTAAGAAAATTAGTTTCCAGCAATGGGAATAAGCACACCTAAGGTATGGGATTGTCCATGGCAAAAAGGGGAAGGGAGTTTTTGGCAATGAGAGGGAGGAACTGCCAGTCAGGATTGGTCCAGCCCTCTAAAAACAGTGATGTGAGTACTGAAGAGGGGGGGGTCCTTGGGAGTCCAGTGTCTGCTGGAAAAAAAACAATTAGTGGTAAAAGTAACAACCTCTGGCTCCCTAAACCTACCCAAGGGCAAGGCTGTGTCCTTTTGGCTGTGGCTTGGCAGCTCTGGGGTGAATTTGGGCAGTTCCCATGGTGTGGCCCAGGCACTCCATCACCACCTGAGGGGTGCAGGAGGGAAACCCAGGTGAGCAACCAAGGTGCAGGTCTGAGCTGTCTGGGCAAGGGTTTCGAACTGTGTCAGCTCCTACATGTTCTACGTGCCAGGCTGGTCCAGCATTAACTGAATCCTTCACACAGGTGGCTGTTCTCATGCACCACAGGGACAGAGTTACCTGGCCCTGTGTCGGCTCTGTGGGGTGGCACATCCCTGTCCCCACAGCTGGGCTCTGCAGCCAGCCAGGGTCACATCCCTTTCCTTACACCAGGGAATGAATCCCCTCTGGGGATCTGCAGCCATCTTGGACTGAACAGGAGAGTGCTCTAGCAGAGCACAGCTGTAACAGCTGGATGAAGGGATGGAAGTTTGGGCTGTGAAGGAGCAGGGATGCCCAGAGCAGAGTGCCCAGAGCAGGATGTGGCCAATGTCAGGGCCTGCTGCAGGAGCTCTCCCTGCTGAAGCCACAGAGCCATCCCTCCCAGCACAAGAGCTGTTCCATGGAGACCTACATGTGCAGACAAACATGTGCCAGCTCAGCACTTTAGGAGACTGTTGAGAGATTCTTTTCAAGCACAGGGCTCAGCACACACTGTCCTTTTATTTCCCTTTTTTTAAATTTTATTTTTTTCCCCAGTCTCTTGGGAATAATTAAAGAGGTCCATGCAGGCAGGAAGGCCAGGCTGGCTGCTGGCCTGGCACCAGGAGGGCTCTGAGCCCTAAAGATGTGTCCCTGCTGTGGCTCCCTCCAGCACACCCCCAGTGCTGCACAGGGACTCAGACACGTGGAAAAACAGCCCTGAAAAATACAGCCTCACTGGGTTTTCATTAAAAATTCATAAATGTTGGGGCAACACTGGGTTGTGTGAAGCCCAGACTGGAACACAAACAGGCTGCACCTTGCCTAAAGTCTCAGAGCAAAGGGGTTTTTGTAAAGCTGGTGTAAACCCAAGCTGCTCTAGGTCTAATATTTACTTGGCTCAGTTCTGATTCATTCCTGAATTTGAACTGATGAACTTCCAGCCCTCAGGTACATTTATGGGGGATGAACATGGACACATCGATGGCTTAACAGAGCCATAATTTCTCCCTGAATGCTTTATTGTTTGAAAATCGTAAATAAGGTGAAGTGAAAAGGACAAGCCCCTTTAATCTATGAGTGGTGTGCTAAATGATGGTGGTAAATCTCTGCTGGCTCCTGGCAGGTAGAGCTGATTTGCACTCCCAAAATGGCAGTGATTTTATCCCACAACCTGCACTGAAGGTGTGGAGATTAGCTTTTTGAGAGGAAAAAAAAAAATCAACCTTACTCTGGGCCAGGCTTGGATGGGAATAATCAGCAAGGCTTTGCAAAGAGCCTGGGTGTATTCTGTTATCCTGATGAAGGAAATGCCCACCCTGCACTGGCCCTGAACTTTGTCAGGCTCCTTTCTTACCTCCTTCTCCTCCACATTTCTTATCACTCCTGGTCTATGTATTGCTCTGATTTGCATGCTTTTATGGCCTGCTAGACGAGGCTGTCTCAAGGCCAGTGTGTTCAGGTGTGCCAGGCAAAGCTCTGCCCCAGCAGTGTGGAGACCTGTGCAAACAGCCCTGTGGGCAGCCCCTCTCCCTTCTAACACTGCCGTGACTGAAAGTGGTTTTCAGAGAATCTCAGAATGGTTTGGGTTGTAGATCATTAATTCCAACCCCTTGCCATGGGTAGGGACACCTTCCACTAGCCCACGTTGCTCCAAGCCCCATCCAGCCCAGCCTTGAACAATTCCAGGGGTGGGACACCCTGTGCCAGGACCTGAGCACCCTCAGAGCAGATAATGTTGATGAGCATTACACAGCAGTGTGTGACCTTTAAAACCCAGATGTTTACACAAGATGCTCACAGGGCTGCCAGTGCTCCAAACCACCCAGCCCAGCCAAAGGGTGTCCCCTGGGCTGGGGCTGTCCTTTCAACCTGTATTTCAACCACGGTCAGGATGGAATAAAAATCAATAAATTCCATTCCATAAATGCTTGCAGGTTTAAGCATAAATATCCCTTCTGTTGAGGGTGTTAATATTTGTCAGTTTAGTGGAGAGCAAACCTTGCACACGGCATTTGGGTGTGTTTTCTTTGCAGAGCTGGTTTTACACAAAAGTTGCTGTATTGAATTTTCTCATGATGCAGTATTAATTTGTACAGACTGCAAATTGATGCTGACCTGGTCTCTGATGGGCACCAGCTCTCAAATTTTAATTCACATAAAACCCAGTTTCAGTGCTAGGGAAAGCAGGGAGACCCTCTAGGAACTGTCAGTCAAAAAAAAAAAAAAAAAAAAAAAAACTCTGGAAAGGTTTTTCTCCTCTGTCCATCTCTTAATGGCTCTAGCTGAGATGTTTCAGCTGAAGAAAACTCCACCCCCACACCTTCTACTTTGAAAAAACTGAAAAATCTAACTCAATCTCCTTAAAAAAGAGGGATTAATGCTTTTCAGAAAGAATTGCTATCTTCCCTTCAGTCCCAGTGGAGTTTTCTGTAAAGCAATCAATAAGTAATGACCAAAAAAAGACTTTAAAGTCCCTTGTTGCTGTCATATTTACCAGACTGTGTATCCCAACCTCAAACTGAGTGAGCTGAGAAATGAAAAAAAAAAAAGAAAAGAATGAAGAAAAATCTGAGGAGGATGCTCATGGGCTTACTTTCCATCATATTCCCTGCATTTTGTGGGTGGATCCCCATAGTGGTTGTGTTAGAAACCCCAGGGTGGCACAGGGACCATCAGCACTGTTGTCTCTCACCGTGGGACCCAACAGGAGCACTTCAACATCCAGAGAAAAAAGTTTAATGGAAATAATGAATTTAGGGTTCTTTCTTAATCCTTGCAAACCTTTTGAAGTGGCCAAGGTGGATGCTCTTGCAGAGCTGAAAACACAGGAGTCCAAGTCACTCCAAGAATCACAGTATTTTTAATTATTTCCCCAAAGTTTTAGAAAACTCAGACTAAGCTGTACTTTCCTCCACAAATCTCCTCCCAAAATTTTTGGCTTTCTCTTCCCAGACACTTTGTAAATCCATCTCAAATTCTCGCCTGGAGTTGGCGTCTC
This sequence comes from Sterrhoptilus dennistouni, assembly GCA_013397095.1. Lineage (NCBI taxonomy): Eukaryota > Metazoa > Chordata > Aves > Passeriformes > Zosteropidae > Sterrhoptilus > Sterrhoptilus dennistouni. Next base: position 1,154,862 of record VWZU01006587.1, on the reverse strand, counting down.
AGAAATTTATTTCCAGTTCATTGCTGGCCAATAAGGGTGACAAAATGTGTTTCATGAGGAGGAAAACCCACTTTGTGGTTATTGAGAGCCAGAGTTGGAGACCAGCTTCCAATCACACAGAAATAGTATTTGCAGCTGTTTGCACACAATATTATTTCCTGGGCACCTGGCTTGTATGTACAATTAAGAACTTGTAAATCTGAGGAAATCTTAAATTAAGGTACTGAAATGTGCCTGCAAACATTTGTGCCTGCCATTTCTCAGCTGTAATAATGGGAGCCCTGTTAAAGTGAGGATGAAAAATTGGTCCTGTGTCAATAACCTGTATGAATGATGTTAGAGAAAACTGGCAAGTCATCAAAAGCCCCTGTTCTCCATTTAATTCTCCTCCTAGCTCATTATGGATTATCACGTTTTGTCTAGTTAGTGGCATGATTATGGAAATAGAAAAACTATTTCTCTCTGCTTCTTATCTGAAAGATGAATGAGGCACGTATAATTGGCTTAAGTTATCATTTAGCAGTGAGCTCTGGTGATGCAGGGGGATTTTTTTTGTCCTCAGCCTGAAGTCTTGAGACACATTAAATGACTGATGTGTTCCCCTGGTTGTTTTCTGTCCCCCATGTCCACTTGCTTAGCCCAAAGCAGTGCACCTGTTGAGGGCTGAAGTGTTTTGTTTTGTTTTGTTTTGTTTTGTTTTGTTTTGTTTTGTTTTGTTTTGTTTTGTTTTGTTTTGTTTTGTTTTGTTTTCCCCCAGAAAAATCAGTTATAAATAGCTCAGCAGTTGGAGATGATCATCAGGGCATAAATCACCACCACTAAGACAAGAGCTGAATGGCCTGAGCACATCCAGGGAGCCACATCCACCTTCACCTGGGACTCAGTGCTCATCCCACTGCCCTAAACCTGCCTGAGCTGTAGCTGCACCTCTGGTTTGTGTGATCCCAGAAATGGGATATGCGCTCCCACCTCCTGGAGTGTGCTGGGAAAGGATGGGGGATTTTGAAAACATTTTTTGTTTTAATAATATGAGAGAATAAAAATGGCAAGAAGAAGGGAGGTTCCATAGCCAGGAAGGGTTTTTTTCCACCCACATTAGGCTCTGAAGTGTTGGAGGTGGTCCAAGCACTTTCCTTTGGGATCCTGGGCCATGCTGTGTGAGCTGTGTGAGCTCATGGGGACCACTCACTTGGGCCCACAATAGCCAGGGTTTGGTGCTTAAAAGCATCTGCCAAAAAGTCCATCAGTCATGGAGATCGTTGGTGCTGTCATTGCATTTCCTGAGACCTCAGGGGACACTGGCCAATGATGTTAATTGGAGACTATAAAGCATTAGGAAAAGCCAAAGCGCTTTTGAAAAGGACCTTTTTACCTTCCTGTGATCTCTTATATCTTTACTCAAAGAAAAAATACTGTCTGAGAAATAAAGGGGGAATTTGTTCATCTTTCACAGTGGAGGAAAAGAGCAGTGGGAAGGAGAGAGGATGCTTTCTGTCTGGCTTACAGTACTGGAGCTTAGTTCTACTCTAAGTATTTTATCCAAAGCCTATTTTTAATAACGCCAAAATAATAATTGCTGAAATTCCTCTTTTTTTAAAATTTTTTTTTAACATGCAAAGCATCATTGGCAAAAATTTTTCGCAGCTTCCCTTGGCAGTCAGTGGGAGCAGCAGAATTTGATGGACCCTGACGATATGGGGGGACAAAGGCAGCTTTAGAGGACACAAAACTATCTGGGCAACAACTCCCTCAGCCCAAATTGCCTCTGTTGGGTTCCTCTGTTGCCTGACAATATGCTCTCAAGAAAAACACAAAATGTTGCTCTCTTTGTTGAAAATTCTTGCAAGTTTTTTTTTCTTTTTTTCTGCATGTGTTTACTGAAATAAGAAAAAAAAAAAAAAGCCGAAAAGGAAGCAGAAAAAAAGCCCAGAAAAATTACAGAACTTTTCTCTCCAAATTACCTCTCTTGTAAAAAATGTCACAGAAGACTTCACATTCCAAAAATACCAGCCAGCTCCACGAGCTGTGAGTGAATGTAGACCCAAGTGAGATGAGGATCAGGCCTAATTTGCTCATAATTACGTTAAACTCATATAAAACAATTTTCCATTTTTCTGGAACCAACCCCCAAATTGTACTTTTAATATCCAGGAATACGCCTGGTGAACGATCCATTATGTTGTCCTCCCACAGTTATTATTTTCCAGAGTGACAGGGAGCTGACAGGAGGCTGTGGCTCCAGGTTGTGAATGAGCAGCGGGAACAGATGGGTTTGTGAGAAGCAGCAATCCTGCTCCTCCTGCTAAAAATGCCACAAACAGGAACCCCCAGCTAACCTGCCCCGAAAATATGGAGCAGTGGAACCGTCCCCAAGCAGAGGATTTCAGAAGGCTTTTCAGGAAGCATCAGGATCTGTGTATATAAGAAAATGGAGCTGCAGATGCTGAAGTACTTATTAGTTATTTAAAAAAAATACAGGGACAGCTTCAATTATCCCACTACCATGTACTAAATAAGGTTGATTAATCAAGGTTTAAGATCACAGGAGGAGTTTTCAATGCCATTGATGTGTCTCGTGGGATTCGCCCTTCTTTTGGGTAATGGAAAGCTTCTGGTTGTGGAGATGTAGAAAATAAGGATTTATGGCATCATAATGTGCACTGTTTTTCGTAAGGGACACTATGGAAACATGGAAACTTGACAGCAAATACTGTTTCAATTATTTAATTATTGGCATGCCAGGATAGGCTTGTCTCTGGTTCCTCACCCTCATCTCAGCATTTTGCTTTCTCCCTTTGCCTTTGTCTCCCAGCAGCTCTGGTGTTTCTGCTTCCAGGTGTGCACAGCCCCTCCTTGCCAAACAATTACCTTAAAAAAACGAAAAAGAGAAAAGTCACATATGAGTCTCTCTGCCATTCTCAATTTTGCCAGCAATTTTACAGGACCACAAGTGAGGTTGGCATGTCCCTCAATGTGAAGGGTCCAGCAATAGTCCTGCTGGTTGGAGCTGCAGTGGAAATGAGAATAACCCAGAAAATGATGCTCTTAGGGTGGATTTTCACAAAGGGTTTTTCCCATAGTCCTGCTGGGGTCTTTGAAGGAGATCTGAGCAGAAAGGGCAGGTACAAAACCAATGAGAGATGCTGGAGGAAACCTTAATGAATCAACAGTTGAGTTCTTCACCCCCTTTCTAACCAACCAAAGTCAAGAGAAATTTCTTCATCTTTTTCCATCTTCCTCTGTCCCGTGGGCAATTTCACAATCTGACATCTCATACTTTGAGCTCTGCATCGTCCTCATTCATTATGGTTTTTCTTTTATTATTTCTCTCTACTGTGTCAGTTTTCTGAACCCTCAAGCATAAATGTAAGACCCTGCTGCAGTCAGCTTTTGACCCAGGGTGGTGTAAGCTGTGCCACCACTCACCCCTCAGTGCCAGACCATGGAAACACACCTGGCAATGCCATCACCCCATCCTGGCAATGCCATCACCCCATCTGGGTGATGTGAGACACAATAAACACAAAACCTGACAACTGGACTCAAGTGAAATATGTGTGCTGCAATGTGCAAGCGTGACTCAGGCAGTGCAGCCAGGCACTCCCTGGGGTCTGGCTGTGTCCCAGAGACATTTTTTTCCCTGGCTGTATTTGACACATCCAGGCTGATACATTATGTTTATATTTTTGACAGGTTGTGATGTAAAGAAGGTTGTCACTTCCTCACTGGGGAGGACCCAGGGTTGAGAGAGCCTGGCTGACCTTTTAACTGGGTTCTGATATTTCTTCTGCCTCTTCCCACACAGTCCCCTTCTCCTGGCACTGTGAGACAAGTGCTGGAACATTTGTCCTGGATCCTGCATCCCCCCCTTACCCCTTCTTCATGGCTGTTATGGTCCTGACAGGAGGTTGAATACCCAGTCCATTCACATGGAACGTGCACACCCTGCAGCTCCAGATATATTTATGTATAAAATAATGCATCCTCTGCAGTGCTAGTGCTTGTTGTTGGTACACATGGGTGCATTTTTCCATTGGGGAAGGACATGCTGGGAGAGTGGCAAGGTTGGACCCTGATCCCCCTGGCCCTGGACACTGCATGGAGTGGTGAGGGGGAGGCTGGGCAGCCCAAGCAGAGATCACTGCACCCACAGGCAGAGAGCAATGGCTGGGGTAGGAGCAGTTATCCTGTTAAATGAGAGTTTTACTGTTTCCCCCAGTGAGAACTGAATTATATCCTTCAGCAGGCGCAGACTTCGATTGCTGCTTTTGAAAAATGTAGCTGGAATAAATACTGTATGTGTCCCAGATGAGGTTTTCCCCTCACTATATTCTCTAATTTCCTTCATACAGGAGGAATACTTGTATTTGTTGCTTTCCCTCCTTATGCATTTGCTATGAGGGTTTTTGAGCCCAAAGGCCCTCACTTTGAATAGAAATGAAGCTTCTGGTGTTTCCTCTATTTAAGGGAGGCAAGCAAAGCAACTGGGGGATGGATTGCTTCAGCCCTGACCTATTTCTATGCTCAGCACATTTTTCTCTCCCCACGGACATGAGGAGTTGTCCCAAGCCCTGGGGCTACTTTCTGCTTCCAGTTCTCTGGAATGGCCCCTGCAGCAGGGCTGGAAGGGAACAGACCTTCCTGAGGGGCAGCAGCACAGGGCTCTCTCCTTTTGCTCCCTGTGAACTGTAAGAAAAATGTCATTTATCACGGTAGGTGCTCCACACGTATTTAACACTGAAAGGGAATCTCAGGAGCAGACACGTAAGGCAATTACATGTGTGTTTTTCAGTCCTAATTAGACTGAACTCTGTAATTGTGAGATGCATCTCTGACTCTTTTTTTTTTTTTCCATTAAAGAAATAACCCCTCTTTTATCAAGGCTGAGCTAAACCCCAAGTGGAAAGGTGAGGGAAGGAGGAATAATTAATGGTGATGAAGATTCTGCCTGCCAGGGGAGCACTGCTGCATCTTCCATTAAGGTTTACCCCTCTGGCACAGGAACCCCTCTGTGATGCTCCTGGGACCAGAGAGGGCTGGGTTGTCCCCAGCATGGGGGCAATTAAGGGACATTTAAGTTGTCACTTCAGCTCAGAGGGGTGTGTTTACCTGCATGGACTCCAGTGATCTTCACAGGTGTTAAATGTACAGCAGAGGTCTGAGGGGATGGACATTCCATTAAGGGTGTTGCCACTCTTAGTAGTTATTTGTGTGATGGAAGGGGCTTGGGAGGGCTGAGATGTGCACTGTTAAGAGGGGGGTGATTTTTCCAGTAGGATCAAACATTCAGAAGAACCTAGACACCCAGACTGGGAAGACTGGGAACAGTAAAATATCTGGGATTTGGGTGGTAGGGCTCAGCTTGGGGCTGCTCTGAAATCCACAGCAGCAATTCATGGAGGAGAACAAAATATTTGGAAGGGGGGATTTATACAATTTTAAGGCAGCTCACCTTCCTTCTGCCCAGCACAGGCGCAGTGGTGCCTCACACAGAGCACACAGGAGCAGAGAGGTGACATTGCTGATGTCACACGTGGGCAGCACTGGTGAGAGCAGCAGGTTGGGTCAGTTCAGCATCCTCTGCCCAGCTGGGTGCAGTTGGTTTTCACCACACAACAGCATGACAAAGGCACCTCTCAAGAGCTGAGCCATTCCGTGCAGTGGGGGTGTCATTTAGGATAGGGGAGATGTGTGTGAGGGGGTGACACAGCTTTATTATGCCTCATAAAAATAAATTCAGGAGAGATTAAAAAAAACCCAACCAAACCCACTTCCATTTAAAAAGAGGGAAGAATAAGGCAGATAAAAGATATGAATTTTTCCTCCAAGACAGACTGCTAAATAGGCTCTTCTTGTTCACTGAGGTTCAGTAATGCAAGTTGACAGGATATTAAGGTTATTCCAGGTTCTTCTGTCTCCCAGGGTCATAAGCCTTCTGCTATGCATGTTAATCCATCTTAGCATTCCTCCGAGTAGCTGCGTAAGTAGGGCAATCGGTTTAGTATGTATTCTTTCCATTTACAGCCTAGTTGGGAGGAGAAACCTACTAATTAACAGAATACCCCTAGAAAATCAGGAGTCGTTTTAATAATACAGAGACTCCGCACAACGTTCTGCAATTAAAGATAAACCTTCCTCTGAAATGTTTCAGGGGTGAGAGAAGGAGGCAATCCAAGAGAGAAGGACCCTGGAGGCATTTATCCTGCAGCTCTTCCCTCTGCCCTGCTCTTCCCCTGGCTGTTGCCACATAAGGCTGGTGAGCCACATCTCTGTGACTGAAAAGTGGAGCCCGAGTCTCACTGCATCTCTCTGCAAGCTCAGGCTTTCCTACCGAACAGCAGCTGAAAAGTTTCTGTCTGTGCTGTGCCAGAGGATTCTCCTGCACTGGGCATCATTCCAGGGGCTATTAACCCCCTCATGCCACAGGGTGTCTGACCAAGCCATGCATCCCCAGCCCCTGGTGTGCCACACACCTGAATATATTCCCCTTTTCCCAGGTCATTTAAAACCCCACCAGCTTTCCAGCAGCTGCTACAATGACATCAGTGAATAATGTTAAAAATAATAGTGCTCGTTTTGGGACTGAAAAGTCAAATAACTGCCCCGAAATTTGCCACTCTCTCACCTTGCTCAGCATGAATCCTTCCCAAGTTCCCAAGTGCTTTCCAAATTGTTCAATATTGCCTGAAAACCATTTCTCTATCTTAATGCTTGTGCTTGTTTTGAGGAGTAGTGGAGCACAGAGCAGAGGGTGAGCAGAGCTCTGCCCCCACTTCTCAGCTGCTGTTGCAGGAGGCCCTCTGAGACTGAATGTAGCAGCATTCAATTAAAATGAATTAGTAAAAATAATTATACAAGCATCTATGTTGCTTTTAGCTGGCCTTAAACAAGATGTTTTCAGATTTTTATTTCCTTTTATCATTTCTGCAAGAAATGAGAAATATTTGCCCTGATGTCTGCTTGAGCCAGAGGCTTTAAGCAGGCAGCTGTTCAGATACTTCCATCCTTAACTCTTCCAGCAGGGATGGGAATGCCCTTCTGCTCTCCAGCTGGGGGATGGGGTTTGCCTAACCCTGGATAATCTGTCCTTTCTGCAGCTACAGGCTGCATGAGAAAAAACCCACAAAAAACAGATGAAGCATTTCTTGATCTCTGACACAGAGTGAGTTAAGTAATTTCACCTTTAAAGTTGGGATTTTTTTTTTTTTCTGAAAGACAGAAGGAGACAGCTCAGAGCTAATATCCCCTTCTGGGGAAAGACTTGGTCTAGATCAAAGAAGCCTCCTGAACTACAGCCAGCAGAGGCTGGTGGGAATAACCCCACTGCTGCAACAGATTTGGGATCAGGTCTTGATGTGTGAACACTCTGCCACAACTACTAAGTGTGGTCACTTTCCCAAAGCATTTGTTGTCAGAGAAATTATGGGTAGATCTCACCACAAAGGCAATGGCATTCCTAAGGACAAGGAAGAACTGGGAAAAGGGTGACATTTGGGATCAGAGATCTCTGTAATACCACCAAAATCAGTGGTGACATGGGGCTGCACCTGGCCACCCCAGGCACAGCATGGCCACACAGCATGAACCCAGCAGGGTTTTATTCCTGGACAGATGATGGAAAATCATAAAATCTCCTACATCATAAAATGTCCTACATCTTCACTGTCAGAAACTGGAATATAGCATGAGCTGTGTAATAATGCAACAGAGAGGGAAGGGGGAAATGTGATGAGTGTATTTATAGATAAGGAGTGAGATTGTTTTCAGTTATTGAGATGAAAACATCTCTCTTCTCATCCACTATCAGCCTTGAGTTGGGTAACACAGGCTGTAACTTCACTTAGAAAAGTGCTATGGCTCTGACAGCACTGGGGCTCCACCCTGGAGCTGCCATCCTTGCTCAAGTCCCACTTTTCACTGAGAAAACATTCTTAGGAAAAAATGAAGTAAAAAATGTTGTGGTGTAGCATATTACTGGACTAATTATTACTTATAGGTGAAGTACTTGAAATTCAGAGATCCAATATGTGCAACGTGCTGAACAACTTGGATGTCCAAATGACATCACTCTGCCTTCGTGCAGGGGATCAGTTATCTGCTCTCCAGCAGCTTTTTCCTCAGGTTTTGTGAAGGAGTCAGAACAGTCTCTGCTACCAGGGGATGCTCCTGTCCCACTCTGAGTGCACAGAGTGTGGTGTTTCCATGTGCCCTGACTCTGCTGGCTGCACGGGCTGAGGGTGCAGCAGAGATGAGCTCACTGTCACTTCTCACCACTCAGCCAAAAACACTTTAAAATACAGATGGGCTGGCTTAGGAGATCCTGGATAATATTCCATCTCCTTCTCTATTCTGGGGAAACCAAATGAGATAAAGTTATTTACAGAAGACAGCTTTATCCCCTTTTATTAATAAGATGTAATGAATCTGTGAATTCATGGAATAACTCCAGTGATTTTGAACTGATGAGCAAAGGATGAGCTGGTCTCAATAAACAAAATACCATTTAGCCAATGGAGTAACCAAAATAATAAATGATTGCACATTTAGAACAATCAATAAGGTGGTTACACAGGATATTATATGATCCAAGATTAATTAGGGATGACAAATTCCCCAGAAGGATAAAACATAGGACAAATATGAAATCTAAATGAGAACCCAGTTAACAATTTGCAAGAGGAGCTGTTTGCACTTGGTGCTCCAGCATCCCTTGTTGTTCCAATCAAAGATCACAGCAGAAATCTGAGCATTCCAAGATGGACATGTGTATTTTGTGATACATGATGTAAAAAATCAGTGGGTATGTCAGGAAGCTGAGAGGAGAAGGGGAAGCCCAGGAGGCAGGAGCTGCCCAGGTGATGGGGTTTTGCTCTTCTCAAAGCAGAGGTGTGTCTGAGGGTTGCAGATGCCTGCAGCTGACTGCCTCCAGCAGCAGAAAACCTCCAAGGTTAATTCAAAAGCTGGAAATCCTCCTCCAGCAGCTGAAGAAGGGCAGGAGGTCCCACACCCAGTACTTTCCTCTGCCAGGGAGGCATCTGCCTCTGGCCAAACAGGGCGATTCCAGCCCCTAAATTCACTCTGCTCAGCTGGAGCATCAGGACAGGAAAGGTCCCCACAGCCTGTGGCTTGTGCCAGTCCCTCGTGGTAGAGGTACAAGGCAAAAGCTCCTGCACTCCATCTTCTCCTCCCTTAATACACATCAGCTGAGTCATTCTAACAGTGTGCTTTTCTAACCTCACAAGGAGGGCTGAAATATTTTAGTGTAAACTTCATCCTTGGGGGTTTAAAGTGATTGCACAGTCTCAGTTGACCAACAGCATCCCATGAAAACCCCACTGCCCTGGGATATTGCTACATGAGCTCAGTCTGTCCTGCCTCATTACCCTCAGAGTTCTCCAGTAACCATTTTGTTGTTGATGTTTTTTCATCCTAGGCAGAGAAATCACACAACACATATCATGGGAACGGGGATGTTGCTTCACAAAAGGCTTTATGAGGTTGGTTCCTCAGCTGCAGCTCTGAGGTGTGTGGAGGTGCTGGTGCAGACTGGGATTCTCCTTAGCAGCAAACCAGTCTGTGCTCTGGGAGCCAAAACTGGCCTGAAATGCCAGGGATGATCTGCCATGTAGCTCCAAATGTATGTCATTATATCCCAACAGAGAATGAGATGCCATCATGTTACCTGTAGCAAATCACTTCAGATTATTGCAGTTTAACACCAGGTTGGGGTGTTCTTAATTTAATGGAAGTATCACTTCCTTTTAAACCAGTATCATAATTTTGGCTAAATCAGGAGCTGGACTTGATACTTGAGTGCCCTTTCCAACTCAGAGTATTCTGTGATTCTATTCAAGGAATAAAGTGCATCAGCCAGGCCAGGAATCCCCTAGCCCTGTGCAGCAGCCTGCACAGCTCACACGGCAGATTGTTCCTTCTGTCTTTTTCCCCCAAAGCTTTACATTCCCATTCTCCTGGCAGCTGTGAGTGGTGTGACCTCCCCCAATCCCACCCTAGCCTGTGAGCTGCCATCCCTGACTGACTGTCCCAGATGCTGTAACCACCACATGGGTGGCCGCTGATTCTCTCACTGAGAGCTGGTTTAAATCATCCCAGGCTTGCATGTGAGTCTATTTATTTTAACACTGTGAAGCTTGTTCATTCTCTAGACAGTGTGTTAGGGCTAGGGGCCAAACCCCATGCTGATGTATAGCTTTCTCCATCAGATTTATAATTTAGTGCAAGGGGGCTGGGGAAGTGTAAGCCAGGGCAAAAGATTGGGAAGAGGCTTCACCAGGCTCCCATCTGCACTGCATTTAATTTACAGGGTAGATTAAAATAATGGAACATCTTTGACCTCGTTTAGTTTGGGTTGCCTGCAAGATTTAGGTTTTGTTTCATCTTTTTGCTTCTGGGGACTGTGCAGCTGAGGGGAGATTCATACCAGGAGCAGAGCCCACAGTTTCTCTCCTGTTGAAAGACACGATGATGCAAAATGGGAATTAAACCATTTTCTCAGTGCAGCAAGATCAAAGTCAAACTGAAGGAGATGGCAGCTCTTCTCATTGATTTCGGCTTTTCTCCCCTGGGACTGGCAGTGCAGGAAGGCCACATGTGCAAGAAACTGGTGCATCAGATGAGAATTTCTCAAGCCAGTGTTTTTCTTGTGGTCAGGTCCCACAGGACACCCTCTCTGCTCAGCTTCTGCCTGATGGTTTATCCCCATCCTCCCAGGGAAATTGAATCCAGCATGGTCCAGGTGCATTGCTGCAGATGCAGCCATGCCTCTGGCTGCAAACAGCTCTTCAAATGCAGGTGAGGTGGGAGCTTCTCACACCCTAAATCATTTATGCTGGCACAGCAATTAGCTGCTGTAACCCAGAATAGGTGCTTGAAGTGGGACAGCTCTCCACTGGTTTTCTGCTTATTTATTCACCAAGGACATGCCCCAGTTCCTCAGCACCACCTGGTCACACTGTGACCCTCCAGTCTCCTGTCTGTGGCAGCTGGACTCAGATTTTCCTGGCATGGGGAGAGTTGAGGTTACTGACTGGCCTTTCCCTGTCCTGGCCACTATCTCTGACATTTAGGAGATCTGGGGGGGCTGGGAATTCTCTAACTTAATAATCCCTTTGAGGTCACAGCTGCTACAACGCTCAGGATGACACACAGTCTCCCTAGGAGAGCTCACAGAACTTGGGTAAAGCTGGATGGGTCATTTTGATAGCCCCGGGATTGTTTTAGGATCAATCAAACAATGCTAAAAAGCAATGCTGACCTGGGCAGGGCAGTGCCCCTGGGCAGCCCCCACCCCTGGAGCTCCTGTGGAGCAGTGCTGCACCAACTGTATTTTGAGCTCACCTTGAAAGGCATTAATTCCCCTCTTCCCATACCTCTCAATTGTTTTTGAGCCTTGGAACAAAAGCCTCCATTCAAAATAAGCTTTTAAATCTGGTTGTGGTGATTAATGAAACACTTTAAATCCTTTACTACATCGTGGAGCTCTAGGTAAAGGATTCTACAACCAGCCTTGCCACTGGTTAAAAAGCTTCCAAGTGCAGGAGTAAATTCACACATACAAAATCAGTTTTCAGATACAGTTGGGAACCCATTAAGCTTTGTGTGGTTATGCAAGCTGATACAAATGCCTTATTAATTAGAAAATCAATCACGCTGTCCAGCTGATTGATGCTAATCCTACACCGAAAGGGGGGAACAATAGCATCATCAAGACTATATCATTTCTTCCCATTACAGGGAAGAGGACAAGACTGCATTTCAAAGTGATTCTGCTGTAATGAGCTGCAAGAATATACACCATATAGTAAGGGCTCTTTTAAGATGTGGCACATTATTTTGATCAATAATACTTAAATTCATTCTGGATCCTGAATCTAAGGAAGTTTCATATGAAGATTAAAGGAAATTATAATATGATCAGAGATGATCACAGAGGAGGAGAGCTGTAATTATCCAAGGGGCAGCATTAATAAATAAGAAAGAGCCCAAACCCTGTGAAATCAGAAAGCAGCAAGAATACAGTAAGGCTGCTGAAAGTGTTTCACAGCATCCAGCTAATGCATTAAAACTATAAAATATATTACTTTTAGAAAATAAAATTGGTATCAGTTCAAAAGGCTAATGTCAGCCAACCACAGAATGATAATTTGAAGGACCAAGTTGATTCTTCACCTGTCCTACATTACTCTCAGTCAGCCCTGCCAGCTTGAGGACTGGTAGCAAATGGTCACAGCAGCCATATTCCTGCCATCCCAAAGCTGTGGCTGGCCAAAATCTTCTGAAAAATACAGGCTAGAATCATGATGCTAAATGACTGGAAGATGACTGGAATGCACGAGTCAGGCTTTGAAGAGGAAAATAGCTCATTATCATGTGAACGCATGTTGTCTTGGTTCCAGGCTAATTGTTGTATAGCATATCCTATATAACACAAGACAAAGCCCCAAGGCTCACAAGCCAAGGAAAATGCAAATTACACCATTGACAGAGCTGAAGGCTCCATGCAACTTTAATTGAGGGGAGGGTGCAATGGTTTTGTGAGACAAATGAGCAGGGAAGTTACATTAGAAAGACGGAACTCTCTAATACACAACTTGACTAATAGGCTTTAACATGGCTGAACAAATGTTCACCTTGGCCACCAGTCTAAGGATAGTCACACTTCCAAATCTCACCATAATCATTCTGTGCTAATGGTATTTAACATTTCTGGAGTAGTTAATGGAAATGCTCCACAGTCTGGTGATGGTTTCCTTTCTTTAACATCTTTATCACTGTTGTACAAGAGTACATTGAAAATTCAATTTGGGCTTGGATTTGGGCCTTTCTGGGCTAGAAAATGGCCCAAAGGGATTCCTGCCCTGTAGAATGACCACTGCACATTCACTGTGCTGATACACACCAAAACCAGAGGCTGGTAGCTCCCAGAGGCTGGGATTTCACTGATCAAGGGCCCATGTTAACCATGAGTGCTGGTCTCCAAATCAGGGGGTTCCAGCCCATGGTCACTGAGTGGGATCCACCTCTGGGTTCCCCGAAACAGTCTGCAAAGCCTTTGCCTTCTGTGCCATGGGTGCTGGCCTTCTGTGGTGGATGAGCTCTCTGTCCAGAGATTCAGGCATTCCTGCAAAATATTTAAAGAAGGTTGGAGATGAAAAAGTCACCCTTTTGGTGTGAGGAACAGGCATTGAGGGAAGGGAAAGAGTGGCATGAGGTGAACCACTGGAAGATAATAGAAGAAGCAAAAAATAGAACTATTCAGTCAGGCTTCTAACTGATGCAAATCCAAATGATTCACAGACAGAAATCCAGTTATTTTTGGGGACAAGGCACTGGAAATGCCAGATACATCATGTGGGAAACCGGCTCATCAAGCAGTTGTTACTCTTCCATGGCAAGGCCTGGTGAATCCTTTGCAATGGCTCCTGCTGCCTGCCATGGCCTTGTCTCTTTTAGTTTTGGTATGAACAGGCTCTCCACGTGTCCTGGGCTCAAACACCGAGTGGATCTCCATGCTGTTCCATGTCCTGTGCACTCTGCAGCCGAGACATTTCCCGTTTCATAATGCAAGAATTCAGAAATAGATGTAAATTTAGACGTTCCACTACAAACAGATGGTGTCTTTGGCTGGCTCTCGCTGTGTTCCTCGAAGGTAGCACTGGGTTGCAGAAGTCGATCTTCCTACAGCAATCTCTTCTTACAGGGGTTTAGGATCTGCTTTGGTTTCCCATTCACATGGCACACTGGCAGGGGCTCAATGAACACGGGGGGAATTGCCAACCTATTTCCCCTGCCAGGAGATGTGATAACTGCTAGAGATGGCCACAAAACAAAGTTCTGGTTCCTCACTTCTCTGTGGCACCCAGGAGGGCTGGCGTGAGCAAAGAAGATACCAGCCCATAGCCAGAATCCCTGGCTAACCTGAAGGTCTCAGGAGGACAAACTGGAACTCCAAAGTCACCTCCTTCTGCAGATCTAGGGGAAAAAACCAACTATCTGAAGGAAAACACCTGCTAGCCCTGCTGATGCTGAGGACGTGACTGTAACACAGGAATATTTGACCAGGTTGCAAAGGGACCTTCTCATTCCACAGCAGTCATTGGCTGTGAGGACGTGTTGCCTCTGGATGAGGACAGCTCAGGGGAATGGTCCTCTCAGCAGAGCACATTCCGGTCCAATTCCAGCACAAAAGGTCATTCACAAGGAAATGGTATCTGCTAACATGCTCATGGGGAGACCTTGCAGCAACTCCCTCTCTCAAGCACAGCTGCTTCAAGGGCTGGAGAGAGTTTGGCCACTTGTGGCCAGTGTGGTCATCAGCCTTTGCGAACAATCCCTGCTTCCTCCTGCTCTCTGTAGCCAAAACCAATTTCACTGGAGTGCAGCAAGGCCAAACCTCACAAAGAAGGTCCCTGCCCAGGTGAGGGCTGAGAGATCTCTCCACACTAAGATGATGGTCCCAGAACCCAGCTCAGCTTTGTGTCCAGTGCTGCTGATGCTTTCCAAGAAACTCATCATGGTCAAAACCCACATCTCTGCATCTCTTCTGACTCCCTTTGCATCCCCCCACCATTCATCCTGGGTGGGACAAACTGAAGCCCAAATACCAAGGAAAATTTGGGCCCAGTGGCAGCTTTGGGGAATCAGTGTTGGCTGAGTTTCTGGAAATGGTCAGACAAGGGGAATATGGGCTCTTTGGATCACACAGAGAAAGTCTCCCCAGCAGTGAGGAAATCAGGAGAGGAATGCTGTGGATTCCTTCAGCTTTTGAGCTGACACTGAATTTACTGGAGAGGAGATGAAGGAGAGATGGCAAGAAAAAAGCATGACCCAGCAACAAATGCAGTGGGGGAAACAGCTCTGGTTATTTCTCAGCCATTCGCTCAGAAAGTGAAGATATGCAGCTCTTCAGGCAGCCTATTTAACACTGGCACTGCACAGTAAAGGGAACTTTGCCAGCATATTTCATTAAAATACTTCTCCATCAGTTAATAATCATTCTCTGTGCTTTAAAAGCACTTCCCCTTCAAAATTTCCAAGTAAAGCCATAAAAGTCAGCTCAACCTTGGGAGAGAAGTATTCTTAGAGATATTTTAGATGCAGAGAGATGGAGAGACAGAGAGATGCTCCCCCAAAGTCCAGTATTTTTGCCCCAGCCCCTCATGACAGCAAATCTTTATGCATAAAGTCAGATAACCCAGTGGCTATTTGCATAATGATGGCCCGAGTTAATGGCCAAGCCAGAAATCAAATCCAGGACTGGTGGATCTTTTTCACTGCTTTTCCCCTTCTAATAAAAATTTCTGCAGATGTTGTGGATGAGAAATTATATGCCTAATTGCAGGAATAAACAAATTGGAAACAAATGTGCTGTGTGACCCAGTAAAGTGTGTTTACAAGAGGACTACTGCTACCATTGCTGTAACACTGGTCTGCTGCACAAGGAGACCCAAAACTGGATGAGCAGCACCCTGGTTCCCAATTCCCCCAGTTGCTGCTCCATGTAGCTCAGAGGTGGCTTTTTCATGTGGGTCTATTGGCCTTTGGATAGCAACATCAAATACTGATTTTTTCCAAGTCAGAAGGATAGTAATCTTCTTTGATTTTTGGCTGTGGTTCAGCCAAAGAAATTTCCCAGGAAGCGGGAAATTTCCTGAAAGTGAAACACGGTGGAGAGTCCATCAGTTTGGGTTCATATCCCAAAGCAATGGCAAGGCACACAAGGGTTTGTGTGCTCTGAGCCCAAAGTGTTTCACAATTATCTTTCCATCCCAGCCACTTTGGAGACACTGATGTCCACCTTCCACCCTCAGAGACAGGTAAGTAGGAAACCACACATATTTCTCGTAAAGCTGGATGTAATCCCATATCAGAGAAAGCTTCTAATGTTTTAATATTTAGCTTTAAAACATTTGTTTATTTAGATGACTATAAAAAAACCCCAAACAAAACCAACAAAGCCTCAAATGCATAGAGACATCTTCTCTATAAGGGAATTCCTTCTCAGGAAGCTGCCTTGGTTTGCAAAAGGGAGACCAAAGGAGATCCAGAAGCCACTGGAAGATGCTTGAGAATATCATTAAGACAGAATAACATGCCCAGTCTTTGTCTAATAGCAGCATGCTGTGCACAAAGTGTCTGAAGTCATGCTTTCAGCAGACTCTGAGCCAGGTTTTGAGGGCACCAGGTGAAAATGTTGTGAGTAATTGTGCAAAGGAACAGTTCTGTGTATCTTTGATGTCATGGGGCTGCAGCCTTTAGAGATAAGAAACAGAACAGCACAGAGCATCTTATCTGGTCAGGGTCAAGCCTGCTGGAGAGGACAGAGTCAATGTCAGAACAACATCCCGCCTGCTCAGTGCCTGGTGACGTGCACAAATATTATTTTTTTATCAGTACAGACGTCCAACCCATCTTTTTATCTGCTGCCCAACCTGGCTGGCAGCCCATGGCAGGGAGCTCCTAAGCCCCACAGCCCTGCACTCCTTTTCCCTCCACCAGACAGAGAAAGGACAGGAGAGGAAATGGTGATCGGCTTTTCCTTCTTTTGATACAAATGGCCAGAGGAAGCACCACCTTTTAAATTAAATTCCCAGCAGAGCAGCCCTGCCCCAGCCCTGCTCTACAGCCACAACCAAGGCCACCCGGACACCCCACACAATGTGATGCACAGATGTTGATAAATTCTCCCATGTGAAAAAAATACCTAGTCATTACAAACAAAACAGCCTCATAAACGGGGCTCAGGAAAGTGTGATAAATCAAGTTCGTTAGGCAGCAGAGCTGGTACAGCCGCTGTCTCAGCTAATGCAGATTGAGAGTTCAACACATGCTGCATAGATCAGCATTTTAAACACACACCGTTTACCAGCCTTAATGAATACTAAAAGCCCAATAAGCAGGAGCCAGAGCCACTCAGACATGGCTTCATACAGATGTCAGCAGCGTTGTCTTTCATTTTATTTGCTAATGAGTTATCGATAGCAGTAATTTGCTGCTGATAATGCTGCAGGTTATAAAAGAGAAAAATTAACAAGTTCTGTTAAATGAGGAAACGGGCTGTGTGCCCTGCTCTGTCCTGCTGGTGCCAGGTGGAGTTGCAGGCAGCAAAGGCATTGAGGTCTCTGGGCAAGGCAGAGCTGAGATGGTGCTCACTGATCTCCACTGGGATGCTCAGACATGACCCTGGGCAGAATTCCTTCCCCCAGCATGGAGGGAAGTGATGAACCAGCTGCTGTTAGCACAGCTCTAAATATTGCTGGAAGAGTGGAAAGAAGGGAAAAGGGCAAGTCAACGTGGTCTGGGCATAATAAATCCACAGGCTGAGTCCACTCTGCTGCAGCATCAGGTAGGACTCCTTGTCCTTGGTTACAGCCTCCTTCAAGCTGGGGACTCTGGTAACCTTGAGCTCTGCTCCTGACCCAACCACTGCCTTCTCCAGATCTTGACTGGCCCTCCTGCTGCACTGTTGTAAATTCTGATCATCATCCTCAGCCATCTGTGGGAATGCAGATACATTTATATGGGCATCAACCTGCCCAGTTCACTGTAAGGACTGATTTCATACTGTTGGTGAGGAGCTTCAAAGAGGCGACCCCAAAGCTGCAAAATATTATTTTTACCCATTACGACTAATGGATGATGTTTTTGATAAATGCAGAAGGCAAAATAACTCAAAGGAAAAGCTCCTCTAAGGAGGGAGAGTGTTAGGGAGGCAAGGGTGACCTTTGCCTGAGAGGGGACAGTGAAGGACGAGGTGTGGCCTGGAGACTGGTGCCTTCAGCAACTCCTTCCTGACGCCTGGGCTCACATGCACACTTTTAGAAAATCTGCATCTGTTCACCAAGGTCTGAGGTAGAGGCTGTAAAATATCCCGTGTTTTGTAGGTCAGATGAAGTTCTGCTCTTTGCACCTTGAGCTGCTGGGAGGGAGCAGCATTGATCAGTTCCTGAAGTGCTGGTTCCAACCAAGCTGGGCAAACCTCCAGCTGCACACAAAGTCAACCAGGTGCTGCCTGAAGAAAAAGAGTAGAATCTCAGTTCTGGGTGCTGGCAAAGGAAAATGTTATTATGCTTGGTGGTGTTAATGAGGGTCCAACCCCTCTCAGTCCCTCAGATAACGTGGTGTGTGTGGTGTTTGTGTGTGACAGATTGGCTCTGTATCCCTGAACCAGTGTTTCTGTAGGGCACTGCCCTGTGCAGCAGACATTGCTGTACTTTATTTATCCTACTGCTGGTGTGCTCATCCCCTCCATGGATTCAGGTCTTGGGCACTTCTTGGAAAAGCATTGCCGAGTTGTCCTATTTTCCATTTATTTTTCTATCAAAGGCAGTCACACTGATCCACTTTTTCTCCACTGAAAGTGAATAGATATCCCTGGCTCTCAGCTGGAAAAGCCTGAGGAAAAAAAAGGATCAGAGTGTTTTATAGTTTGCATCCAATGATCTTCAAGTCCAGAGCCTGGCCGTGACAGTCACTGGCAGCTCCCTGGCACCAGGACTCTGCAGGACCCAAAGGGACAATCACTGTGGCACATAAAAAAGGAAAATACAGTCACAGATGTCATCTGGGGGTGAGCAGGTTTCAAAAGGTTTTCCAGCCTGCCCACACTGCCTGCCAAGCACAGTCATGGCTCTCTGCCTGGCTGGCCCAGGAGATGCTCCTTGCCCATTTCCCTGTTTTGTTCCGTGTTTCCTTCCAGCAGGATGAGCTCCATCCTGGGATGGCCAATGGAGAGAATCCCATGGCTGTGCTGGAGCCAGGGGATTCAACTCAGCTGCTACTTTCTACCAATGAACCATGTTCAGATTGTGACTAGAACACTGCACAGTAAAAAAAAAAAAAGGCAACTTTGCCATGAATGTGGGGGTTTCACCTTCAGCTGTCTTTATTAATAGCTTTTAATTTTAATTCAGGCTAATTAATGCATCAACGGTTATAACTTTAGGTTTATAGGTTTAGGTGCCATTAGTTAAGCCCTGACACTAAAGACTCTATGAAGGACCCCAGCCACGCTGCTCCTTGCTGTTTGCACCACAGGGAAATTAAGGGATAGAGGGAGTTTGGAGAAGAACCAGCAGGCAAGAGACAGCTATTGAGTCCTAATTTAAGCCTGAAATCTTTGATTTTTCCCTCCCCCACTTGCTGTTTCCATCGTGGTGCTTATGGAAATTAATTTAAAAGTATTGTGCAATTAAAAAAAAATTAATGGTTTCCTTCCTCTGGAATTGAGAGCTTTCTTCTGAGCAGGAGGGAGGGGTTTGTGAACACGTCGTTCCTTTTTAGGGGGCTGAATAGAGGCTTCTATCCTCTCATGTTTTAATTAATTTTTCTATAGTTGCTTCATTAATTGATATTTATGTATTGCTTGTTGTGCATAAATCCTGGAAACAGCACATAAGAGGATGTTCTCGTTACAGCTCTACAAGTGCTTGGCCAATACTGGAATATTAATAGTTGGAGTCACATGGAAAAATACAGTTTGTTTCCCTTTCTCTGAGGTCTCTGTCCCGTGTTGTGCCTTCAGGGAATAAAGAGTTGCTTCAAGAAAAGGCATTTTTTTTCTGTGCTGCAAGGATACTGTGTCTGTGGAGGTAGGTGCCAGAGTGATGGGGATGCAGCTGAGGCACAGCCTCTGTAACTCTGAGTCTTGTAGGTGCTGTAAAACTAAACATGAATAGAAAATGTCTTCATGTACACGTTTTTCCCAGTCCTGCTGGCTGGTGGTTCAGCCTCCCACTGGGCAGGGCAGGCAAGGATCCAGGCAAGGCTTTTCTGAAGGGTTTTATCTGCTCCTGTTTAACACTGGTTTGCCTCTGGACAGTTGTTTTGCTCCAGAGATCTCTGAGTAAGTGGGGACCACTTTTGTCACTGCGTGCCAAACCCTCATCCCCTCTGAAATCTGCTGAGAGTGAGTTTCAGCCCAGCAGCCTTTCCATCAAAGCAACTAATTTAACCTTACCAAAAGTAATTGTCAAAAGATGCTGTCTGAAGAGAAAAAATATTTTAAAAGTCCCTTGGAGCAGACTGTGGAGCAGTTGTTCTGTGTCTCTGGGATCATGGCTGTGGTTTAGCAGAGGCTCCCTCCATCACCCAGAGGTGTGAATATCCTGCCATGCTCACAGAGGTCCTCCTGCCCTGATGGATGTGCTCCTGGTGTCCCTGTGTTCAGGCAGCCTTGGCCCCAGTGGCACCAAGCACAGCACCTGCCTGTGGCACCCCAGCTTGTGCTGACACTGCTCAGTGCAGGGGAGGTTCCCTCTGCCTGAAAATCAGGGTCTGCTGTCTCTCTTCTCAGTGCTCACAAGCTGTTCCTCAGTTGGCATTTCTCTGTCATCTCATGGCAAAAAAAAAATTCTCACCCACAGAGCAATCAGCCAGTATCCTCTAAAGGCATGGGGCTGCTTGAGAGGCGAGTTATGATCTGCCCATGGAGCTATTGTTATTTGAGATTTTATTAATCATTTACTACATTTTATGAGGTTAGTCACCTGCATCATCTCTGTGCTGACACAATAATTTACCACTACAAGGATGAAAAATAAAATAAAAGATCATTTACTGGCAGCTCACAATGCTCTTACCAGGTTACAAAGGCAGCTGGTGGAGAGAGAATTCTGCAAGGGAATGAAAATAAAACAAAAAAGGATGATGAGGCACAGGCAAAAGGGTATCGCTGAAGATCAGTTTTATACTGAAGCATGTGATAATCAATTATTCAGAAACATGGTGTTGAACTATCTTTCCCCATGGGTTTATAAACCTCTCACTGGGCTTAGCTCTGGTAACAGTTATCCAGAGATATGTAAGGGTATCTCTAGAAGCCACAAGAGGACATTGATGTTAGGCACATAATGAAGATAAGGAGGATATTAGACAGCACAGAACTAGCTTGTCTCCTGCTCTAAATGTATATTGCTCCATCAAGGTCAGTGGTATCTCTGCCAGCTCTCTCCAGCTGGGTGTTGGACCCACACAGGGTCACACAGGACCTGGAAATGCACAGGCATGGGTGCATCCATCCCTTTCAAGCTGGGAGCAACAAACAGGGCTAAGCTTTGGGGACCCTGCAGCCTTTCTGCCAGCTCTGCCTCTTGTAGCTGGACACTCAAGTAAAATCAGGGCAATGAGCCTTCTGTGCATGGGCAGGACACAGCTGGCCAAGCAGAGTGCTGAGCCCTGCACCCAGGGGAGAGCAGATGGACACGAGGCTCGAGCCTCCTTAAAAGCATTTTTCAAAATAATGGATAAATTATTTACCAGCTGTAAATGGCCAGGATAAATCTGTTGGTGAGCAGCAGCACAGCGCAGTTAGTTTTGACAACTGACAATTTACAGCCCTTGGTAGACCACTGTTAAGGATATTACTCACTTAGTCTCCCAATACAGTACTTAGAGCACAACAAATAGTGTCCCCAACCTCTCCCCTTTCAGGAGGCCATCTCCTCCTGGCTCCCCAGCACTTGGCTGTCTGGCTTCTCCAGCAATGCCTGGCACTGAGCCCTGCCATCACTCACTGCTCAGGCATTTCCCAGGTAACAGCCCCTGGCTCATGGCTGACATGGCTCTGAAGTGTAGGATTTCTGCCTGGATGCAGCTGCTGAGGTGTTGGCAGCAGTGGCAGCCCCGTGACAGGGTGATGGGATGGCCATGGTGATGCTGCTGTGGAGCTCTGCCCCACCAGCCAGCTCCTCCTTACTGCTGAGTGTAAGGAAAAGTGACAATTTAATTTCCAGGCCTACTCCAGGGGCTCCTCCTGCAAAAGGGGAAGAGCAGCTTGGCTGCTGATGATGAGGGAGACATCTGTCCTGCCTGCAGGCAGGTGGTGAGGGTGGGTGTCAGAGGAGCAAAAACCTGCTAAAACAGACAAACAGCCCTTCCCCCACTTGAAGCATGGATATAAAAATGCACAAAAGTCACAAATTTGCAAGTGCAGAGCCTTCCTAGCAATAATTAGCTTCTAAACATTCCCCAGTCCTGTATAATAAATGAACAGCATAGTAAATGTTATGAGAATAATTCATTATTCATCACGAATAACAAATGAAGGGAAAGATTTACCATCCGCTGATATCTAAAAGGGCCCCAGCTCTTCTCTAATCATGGAGGGATGCTGAGTGCTGAGCAAAGGGCTCCTGTTCAGCCACACAGGCCCCACAGCTGCTGCTGGGGTGTGTCCATGGTTCTGTGACACAAACTGCAGAGAGAATCATGGAATGTCCTGAGTTGGGAGATCATCAAGTCCATCTCCCAGCCCTGCACAGACCCCCCCAGAGAACCCCAGCATGGGACAGGTGAGCATTGGCATGGACAAGGATGGTGGTGCCTCTCTGCTGTCCTTTCCATCCCAAACTCTTTTCCAAAGCCACCTGTCTCCCTGCACAGCTGTCACAGACCTGGGCATGTCACACTTCTGCAGCCCTGGCAATGCCTCCAGTGCAATTCTCTGCTTTGGCTGTGACAAAGAGCCCTGAGATGACAAGCAGCAATCAAAGGCATGGTCACAAGGGTAAAAGGGATGAATATTTTTTGGCCTCATCAGCTCTGTGGCACACAAAACATCTGCTCTACCTGCCTGGCTGGGCAGGGGATTCAATGCTCACACCCTATTCAGCACTGCAGCCAATCCAACCCTGTTCCCTGTCACTATCCATCTCCCTCTTTACCTCCCTACCAGGAGCTCTCCTTTTTCCATTTCACAATATCACATTTCTTTTTCCATGTCCACAGCCAATCCATTCTGATGTTGCCTGTGCCCTTCAGACAACACAGTTCTGGACCACTCATCCATAGGATTTAACCCCCTGCTAAAGTCTCCCTCTTTTGCCCTTCTCAGAAGAACTAAGAGCCCCCCTGATATCCCTTTCCTTGGGAGCTTAACACTGCTGCCTGTTTGAGGGTAACATTTGTGGACTCATTGCTGTGTTATCTCTGCTGATTATTATTTGTTTATTGCTCTTCCCTCACTTGTGTTCCTGCAGTGCTCCAGGTGACAGACAGCACATAAATCACTGTAATGGAGCACGGCAGAATGAGATGAAGGTGTACAAATTGTCTGTGTGTGCATGTGGGCAGATAAGGAAAGCTGGAGGATCATTTTGGTGCCTTCCACAGCCAGAAGTCACTTTGCACAGAGAACACAGGGAGTCTGTGCTCCCAGCCCAGGCATTCCCTGCATCCCTGATCACTAAGAATGACCAAGAAAATTCCCTGGAGAAAGAGATTCCCTAAAAAATCTCTCCATGTGCCATGTTTGCCAGCTGTCCTGACACCAGCAATCTCTGTAGATTGTTTTAACATATAATTTGTTTTAAAAAATTACAAATGCACATACCCCATCCCTGGAAGTGTCCAAGGCCAGGCTGGATGGAGCTCTGAGCCACCTGATCTAGGGGAAATTGTCCCTGTCCAGAGCAAAGGGGCTGGAATGAGATAATTTTAAAGGTTCCTTTCCACCCAGGCCATCCTGCGATTCTGCAGTTCTGTGATTCTGCATGCACCTGGTAGATCTGAATATAAACCCCCTGCATTATGATTTTAGGAAGTTATTATTTTTTATTTTAACCTTACACCTGTAATATTGTTCCTGGATGTGAATAAGCACCGAAACATAAAAGGTTAGTTAAAAGCATCTGCCTATTACACAGTAACTGCCCTCGTGTGAATTTAGCTTGGTGAGTACATTTAATGTTTTCCAACGATTCCAGCTCCAAGTTTTGCTAAATTTGCACTTTTGGAGACTATTTTTGAGTAAAGACTTCCATAGGATAATCAAGATAATGCCGGCAAACTGACTTTTGACCTACACTATCTCAAAATATTCACAAACCTGCTGACTAACTGGGTATATTTTTGGTTCTGTGGACTTTCCAACCCTGAATGGAGTGATTAGCAACAAAGAGGGGCTTTTTATTTAAATCAGTGGGAGCTAATGAAGCCCTGGTGTGTGCCAGCTGCGGCCTCAGACGGATTTGCTGTGGTGTGTGCTGAGGAGGGTTTGGCATCTCAGAGGCTCCTACTCTCTATAAAACCCCCCCACCCCACGAGGGCCTGGGCTTCTCTCACCCACCCAGACACCAGGGACATAAGAATCATGCAACACTCCCAGTCTAATAATATTTAACCAGGGAGCTGATGATCAGACCCCCAGAGGAAGGCTAGAGGATGCTTTCTGAAGGCAAATGAGACAAGAAGGAGTCACCCGAAGCACTGCAGCTGCCTACCAGCCTTCCTGGGCAGCTCCTTCCTCAGGGCTGTGTGGAGGGATGTTTCTGTTTCATGGTTCCTTACACAAAATTTCTGGCTCTGGAGGACTCACAGATTTCCAGGCGCGTCCATGATTTTATGGCTAGATCCCTGCAAGAAGCCAGCAGAGGTTTTTTTGATACCTGCAGAGTCCTGCAGATCAACAGGGTCCCTCCAACGATCATCAAAAGCATTTCTCCGAAGCTCTGATTTAGACAGGCTGCTTTAATGAGAATTACAGGACTAATCTGAACACAGGTGAGGGTGTGTGAGCTTTGCTCTGACCCCCAAATATGTGCTCTTCAAAGACAGCAAGACAACCCACCTGACTGTGGCTCATAGCCTGCCCTGCAGAGTGAGACCCCGGGGAGGGTTGAAGGAAAGTTGAGGAACATTTTGACCCTTTTAATTGGCATTGTGCCTTCTCAGGCTTTATCGGTCAGCTTTGAAGTCTAACCAGCTCCCTTGTGAGGAATTCACATTTGGCACGCTTGCATGAGACATAATGTGGTAACAGAGGTAGCTCTATATGTATGGTAATTTTTAGAGTTGAGTGACATTCCTCGAATGGATAAGTTCACTGAAAAATGCAGGAACCAACGGTATTTGCGAAAAAAATTAGAACGTGTACAAATGTTTCGTTCTGACATGTCAAAAAGAAATGGTTTGGAGATACGGAGACATTTTGTTTCAACATCATCGAAACAAAATATTTTGACTTTTTGTTTGGAAACAAGCTTTGTTGTTTAAAAACTGACCTGAATTTTAGGAAAGGATTTTTTAAAACCAGAATTATATAATTTAAAAAAACCCATTTTTCTTCCTGTTGAGGAAAATACTTGAGTTTACTCATTTTCTCCCTGTTCTTGGATTTGACGACCAAACTAAAAGAAATCCATATTCATCTACTTTTGTCACTGTTATCACTCCTGTCGCATCTCCAGCTGCTAAAAGGAATCAATGCCTTCATCCAACAGTGCATCACTGCCTTTCCTCAATATCCCTGGTTTTGGTGTGCAAAAAAGGGGGCTGCCAAAATGGAGTTTTTTCTGTGCCCCAAAGCATGGTGGCACACTGGGTATGTGTCACCATGGGTTACTCAGTGGCCCTGGCGTAGGACATGAAAATTCCTGCCCACCCCATGGTCGTCTTCAGGCCCCTCTGCACCTGGGTTTGCCCCCATCAGGGCTCTGCCCTTATCAGGGCTCTATTTAGCCAGCAGGTTAATGAATAACCCCATGGTTTTCCAGCAAAATGAACCCTTGCTTGTGTCCTATCTCCCCATCGGGAGCACAGAGGGGGCAGAAGAACAAAGAGGGATTTATCCTGTCCTCTGTTCCTCACCGCCTGAAATGGCTGAGAGAGCTCAGAAACGTGGCTGCATGGCTTTGAAAGGCTAATTTATCTGCTTTCTGCTTCCCTTCCCAGCCCTGAGTTTCGGTTCCAAAAATAACCTTAATCACACAGTCACTGTGGAACCAGCTCTGTTTATGGCCGGCTCTGTTTCTGCTCTGGCACACTCAGACCATGGTTTTGCTTCTATTCAAGCTCACCTTCCTCCCCAGTGGTGCTCACTGCACAGCAGGGACCCTGGCAACCATCAGGCACATCCCTGTGCTCAGGATGTTGAGGTGGGCGAGCCCTGGCAGCCTGTGCTGCAGAGCCAAAGGACTGAGGGATGTCTCGTGCTGGTGGAGCTCTTCAGGTGATGCAGCTCCCCAAAACACCTGAAGCCACTCAGGGCCTTGGGGTATCTTGTTTTAAAATGTCTTCATGAGCAGCAGATGAATTTGGGGGTTTAATATGCCCCCAGACAGGACAGTTTTGTGGGAAAGGGCTGTGAGCTTCCTACAACACTCACACGTCCCTGTTGGGCAGTCTGAGCATCATTGGAAACGTATCTCAATCAATAGAGTGGAGCCAGAATTGCAGCTGTACTATTTTAACACCTCTTCAATCTCACTCTTCCTGGCTACCTTGGCTTCCTCATCTAACTGGTTTAAAAGTTCTTTTGCCCAGAGCCTATCTGGACATCAGGCACAACACACTGTCATGATGGGAGCTGGACCCTACTGGACCCTGCTGCCACAGAAGTACATCTGCTACTTTTTACCCCTCTCCCTGCAGTTCTTTGGGATTTTGCTGCAAGGATCAGGATAGCAAGGAATTCCTAATAAACTGTCTTTTCCTACAGGTGGTTTTCATGCCCTTCATGACACAAGAGCCTTTATCTGTCTATTTTTAGACTCTGCAGGAGGAGAGGGATGCATTAGCTACACCACTGAGCAGCAAACCAAGATGTATTTCAGTGCCCTGCCCAGCACTGGGATTAGAAAATTCTGATTCATTCACTGTGCATTGTGAATGGCCATTTCCTTCTGTTTTCATATATTCATAGATGGTTTGGGTTGGAAGGGACTTTAAAGATCATCTTGTTCCTTCCCTCTGCCATGGGCAGGGACACCTTCCACTGTCCCAGGTTGCTCCAAGCTCTGTCCAACCTGCCCTTGGACACTTCCAAGGATGGGGCAGCCACAGCTTCTCTGGGCAGCCTGCGCCAGTGTCTCACCAGCCACAGTAAAGAATTTCTTCCTAACACCTAATCTGAATCTCCCTCTTTTAGTTTAAGACCATTAAGGCACAAATCACTATCTGCCCATGTAAAAAGTTGCTCTCCCTCTTTTTTATTAGCTTTAAGTCTTGGGAAAGCCACAATGAGGTGTCCCCAGAGCCTTCCTTTCTCCATATTTCAGTCTATTCCCCTTTCCTCCTACCTGTTTCTGTTTCCTATAACCCCAGATGCAGATTGACTCTCAGTGGCTGGAATGGAGCAGTGATAAATCTGCAGCATGGGGCTCAGTGGCCTTGCTGCCGTGACTCAGAGTATGCATAGCTACTTTTAAAATATCTTCCTCCAGGATATCACAATTCAAAAATATTTTCCAGTTCTATTATTATTCTCTGCCCAAGGCAATTGTACTGTGGTCTTCAGCACAGACAGCTCTGCTAGTCACTCCTGTTAAATACACTGAGTTCTCCTGCCACTTTAGGGTTAACAAAAATTAAATTTGTGTGGCCAAATATAGGCAGGGATTTCATTCCCATGAGACCATGTCTGCATTATTGAATCTCAGTCTTTTTCATGTGAAACAAAAATACACCAGCCATATATTTTTTTAATGAAATAATATCCCACTGAATTATGTTTCAGGAGAAAAGGGTGAGTTTGGGCTTTCTGCTGTGATCACAGCAGTGAGGAATGAGCATTATCCAAGCTCCAGCAAGGGAAGGGGAAATACTTGCAGAAGATCAGTGCACAGCAATGTTGCTGCAGCTCTTAGCAGAGTCAGGATGGGTTTGGAGAATGGCAGGCACTGGATGAACACTAAAAATGTCCAGAACTTTGCAAACTGTGCTGGAGTGACCTCTCAATGCTGTATTTGTAAAAATGCAATAACAAATTCCTCCAAAGATATTCTCTGTGTTATTTGTTTTCCATAAACATCCATCTAGGGATGAGGATGCTGACAAAGAGAGGAGGTTTGTGATTCGATTCATGGGATTTTTCACGTTCCACTTCCCATACCAGTCTCAGGGTCACCCTCAGGGCCATTATCTCAGGATAACCCATAGATTTAAGAGGCAAAAAATATCAGATAACTGACTCTTCCCCAACACTTGTCCCAGTGCTAATCCATAATGTTGAGATGCCAAGCTGTGGCTGTGTGTGCTGCCATGGGGTAAGGACATCCCTGATGGGGCTGAGCCAGGGACAGTGGGAGAAGGGTCAGCCCCTGGCGTGGGCAAACTGCCTTTGCAGAGGAGGAAAACCTGGAAAAACTACTTTTAACTCAGCAAAGTCCTTAAGAAGAGGCAGAAAACCCCCTGTCATCATGCCCTGGATCTGCCAGTGCCAATGTGTTTATTGTGGCTGCATAATAATTATGATCCATAGTATAATGAAAATTAATGATTAATAACACAATGTTAACAGTTATGGTTATTATTTCTGATCTTCATACATTTTTTTATAGAGAATTTCAGTGCTAGACTTTCCATTAGGCAAATCTGCTTTCAAATTTGATGTTATAATAAGAAGTAGGAATCACCAGGAACCTTGTTCTATGTTACCTCCCCTGGAGATGAAGGTAGCTATTATTAAATATGGATTTATATGTAAATAATCAATCATTTTAAATTATTTTCATGGCCTGCAGTGGTATTTAGTAGGTAATAACTAAAATGCAGTTAGGTCAAAAATAGTTAAATAGTTTTAAACGTGACTCTTTTACTGGCTTTTTTGTTAAGACAAAAAAAAAGGCATGAGGCTCCAGGGAGAGTTATGGCTATGGAGGGAGTGAGGTATCTGAAATAAAAATTTTCTGCCTTATCAGACTTCTTTTAGATGGCTTTTCTTCAAAATTACGCAGAGTTTTGGAATTTCCCCTCCAAATTCTCTGTCTGCACTATTGGCACTTGCTGCACCTATGTGGTTTCATCCCAGAAGGGTGCTGCAGACAAGTGTTGAATCTGCACAAATGTTTCCAAATCAAAACAGCCAAAGTGCTACTCTATTTCCCTGGTTCTCTGATGTTTAGAAATAAACATTGGCAGTGATTATTTATGGCGTTCCGGAGCGTTTCTGCGCATGTCAGCAGCACAAGCTCTCTCCCACAATGGTGGAGCTTGCAATTCTGTCTGGTGACTCAAAAGTGCAGGCTGTATTTTATAAAAAGGGGGAGATAAGGCAAAGTGCTGCATGGGGCACCTGCAGCAGCTTTTTACTGCAGCCAAGGCACCCTGATGGTTCCTGGGGACAGCCGGGAGCAGAGCCCGGTGCTGGATGTGACACAGCATCCCCTGAATCTTGGCCAGCAGACAAGTGCTCTGCCACACATGCCCTCAGCTCTCTCCCTGGTTTTGTTTCTTTCCCCCTCCAGCTTTCATAAATCTCCAGCCCCTCTGTTGCACAACTTATTGTCTCCTCTCTCTGGAAGATGTTTTTTCCACACCTCGCCTAATCCTATGTGTAAAAACTCCTTTACATCCCTGCTCTTTGATGGCATGTTTTGCTCTCACCCAGAGAACAAATTCTAATATCTAAATTTCCAAAATTATTTTGTTTAATCATTCTCTACGTCTTATCTTGCCTGTCTCAACTCCGTTCTTGTAAGTCTTGATTTGCCTCTTTTAAGATTTACTGCGACGTACAAATTGTTTCTATTTGTGTCTGTGAAGTCAGTTGTGAGGTGCCTGGGGAAAATTTGCTTTAAAAACATAATAAGAAAATAAACAACATCAGGGAAAGCTAAGCTGGCTTATTGTCAATCCATTTTCCACCTTAGGAGGATTTCTCCCTTTTTTTTGCATCATTTGCATTATTGTCTTATTTACATTATTGCTGTTTTCTGGGAATGGCTCCAATGGTGGGACTGGAGGGTCATGATTTGATGGAATACAATGATGGTGATGCCAGCTAAAATGTGCACTCACTGTTCTTTTTGGGGAATGTTACTGAGAGAGCAGGATGGTGGAGGAAATGGATGACCTACTTTTATCCTCTGCATTAAAAATACAAGGTTGTGAGGCTGTTCTAAAACACATGCAACATCCAAAGGGGATCACTGCCGTGCCTTGTATTTACACTGGTGTAAGGAAAATCAGAATTGCAGAGTAAAGATAAAGAGAAAAGTACAAATATTTTTGTGTCTACAGCATGGCTCCACCCTGCTATTCTTGGGAAACTTCATGTCCAGCGCTGCTGTGAAATGGCATTCAATCATCCCCAAGTGCTTTTAATTATGTTAGCAGTGTTATTGTTGCTGTTATCATCTAAGGCTATGACTGAAGCCCTATTTATACAGAAAAGTAATATCATTTGTTGGGCCAGCTTATACACTGACAGGATTTCTGGCATACAAGCCTGAAAATGGGTTTGTGTGCCTCTTTTTCAGGCATTCCTGCTTTTTTTCCCCAAACCATCAGTTTGTTCTAATAAAAGGTATTACCTTTCCTTGTAGAATTTGTCTCATTTAATTATATTAGCATTGAAAACAGCTAAACTAAATTGCATAAGATAATTTGTTTTGTCCCAAACCTGTGCTGTCAGCTCCAGCTGGGACCCTCTGTTTCCAAAGAGGAACATCAGTTTGCAATTATTACCAGATACATATTAACTCATTTTAATGAAAAATATCAGGTAAAGCATAATGAAAATCAGACAGAGCATTAAGCATCAGACTTCAGGCTTTGCATTAATCCTTGAGAGACAGGGCTGAGGCTGACAAGGGTTGTGTCTACCCCTACTTGTGCATGGGATGCTCTTGGTGCCAGTGTTGGGTCTGAATGGGACCCAGGTCTGTCCCAGTGAGGCAGCTCCTGCACCTCCACCTTGCTGCATTGTTGTTTTCATACTGACCCATTTCTCTGTCTGGCAGAAACCCAAAGCAGAAGCCCCAAAACACTTGAACTCATTGTTTTTCAGCTCAAGACAAGCAAGAATCATCCAAAAATCTGTGGCCAAAATTATTTCTAACCAAGGCTCCAGCCAAATTTGTGGGCTCAAGGGAGTCCATGAATCACAGATAAGCAGCCAGACATTTTCTAACTTTGCTTCTAATTACAAATAGACAAACATAATGGATGGAGTCATTAATTGCTCAAAAATAACACTGGGAGTTTGATGTAATGGGATCAATACTTAGATACAATGATGAGGAATTAAAGTATTCAGTGCACAGGCAAAAGAAAAGCTTCCTGGCTAGCAAGATGGAAACAATTTTTAATGCTTCACTGTACCTTGACTACAAGATACACACTACAGAGTTTAACGTCATGTTTGACTTTAGGCATTAGAGAATGGCTTTGTTTTGATCACGTGCACACTGGCCTGCTCTTAACATTCATTCCTCAGGAGTAAGGATTTTATTTCATGCAGAATTTGCAGACCGAAAAAATTAATCTTTTTGTATGCCTTCTTCCTTGGAGAGGTTTTCTAGAAGGAATATATTTGTTCAGTAGCTTTCTATCTTTTTTGTATAAGTGCTTGCTCCCTCTTTCCCCTTCTCCACAGCTTGTTTACTCAGGGAATAAAAACTTGACCTTGACTTTAAGGTCTTTGGTGTTTCAGACTGTGCAGTCAGCAGAGAGTAAGGGGAAAAATCGATGTGTGCCGTATTAGACAAGTGTAAGAGTAATGCATAAGTGCTGGGACCTCATCCTGGAAATGGAAACAACTGAGATAGTTCTTAAAGGAGAGCACATCCCACTGATGGATCTCTTGTGGTTAAACCCCCACACCCCACCTCCTCCTTTCTGCACCCTTTCTCTCTCCAGCTTTCTAACACATCCTTGGGGACAGGAGAAGACAGGGATGCACCAAAGGTACCCATCTCAGCTTGATGGACTCAGGGAACAAAAAGGCTCAAATTTTCACCTCCCACCAGATCTGGGCCTCTACATCTGTTACTCTGCATATTACAGGGCTCCTGCCAACATCTCCAACAAAATGTATGTCAAAAGAATCAACAAGGCAGGTGAGAAAGGACAGGATAGCAGAAGAGAGAGGTGGGGCTGTTAATGCCAGTCACTAGTCAGATTGTGTTTGTCACCACTGGGCTCACAAAATACTCTGTCTTTGCTGTGTTTTGGGAGAAACTCTGTTGTTTCCTTGCCATTTCTTGATTTATGGGGTGAAATCCTAGTTGAGCTGTCTCAGTGTACTGTCAGGACATTGAGGTCAAGGAGGCAAAGTCAGACTTTATCTCCCAGCCATGCCTTTCCAGGAAGCTGTATGGATCATTGCCACTTAAATGCAATTCATGTTTGGTTCAAAGTATTTAAATACCAGTGAAATGTCCTCAGCAATAACAGCAGACTGTTAATACGTATGAGTTTCAAATTCTTAATTAATTAGATGACATTAGATTACCAGTTGTGTTCTCAAAACAGCTCAAAAGTACTCTTTTAAAGGGAATTAATATTTAATAGGGAAAAAAAGCAACAGCATCCTGAAATCTAAATTAAATGTGTGTGCCTTCATGGCTTTTACAAGTATTTTACTCATAATTTAGTCTGCCAAGGAATTGCATCATAGGTGTTTTCTGCAACAGTGGGAGTTGCCCTGGGAAGTGCACTGTCCATCAGGCTTTCCTTCAGAACCTGATTCCTCTTCTTAAACAAGGACCTGGGTACCTCTCTGTGGGCAGGGAAGCTCCTTTGTCCCCTGTCCTGCTGTGGGCAGAGGCTCTGTGTGAGATCTGTGCTCCCAGCAGGAATCAAATGCCACATTTCACAGGATTATCGGTTTATCATTCCCACAGCTGGGACATTTGGGGTCACATCCCAGGTATTGCAAATGATGGTCGTAAGTAGGGAATTGTCCCCATGCAAAGAACCTGTGAGGTTAATGCTCTGCACATGGAAACAGCTGACTTGTCACAGCAGTAATGGCCATTCCTCAAATAAATTAGGCCCATGTATGTACATCCTTATTTGCAAATAAACCATACGTGTCATGAAATAATTTCCATTTTCCTTCTTATGTAACAGAAAATGAGGCAGAAGACAGCTGAAGTGAATTTCAAGCTGAATCCCTCTAAGATAATGCATTCTTGTCAAAAAACCCACTGGAGAAACCAGCTGCTGAAATTCAGTCACTTTTTTCAGTGCAGAAAAGTGTATTGACCCTATCTTCAACACAAATAATCACCATTAGATTCCCTTGTTTTCAAACTTGGTTTCTACAAACTTTTATTTATCTTGCTTCCTCAGGACTGCACAAATTGGACAAAAAAAAAATAGCATGATGGTCTCTTTTCAGTTTAAGCACAAAAAGCAAAGTTTTGGCCACGGTTTTATTTCCATGACTTGTTTCGGAGCTCCAGATGTTGCTGCTCCAATCCACCCTCGATACCAGCAGGGCTTCGTTGGTACCACTGTGTTATAAACACCACTAATAACAGCAATACCAGCCAGGAGATCTTAACTTATCTCATCTCCTTCTTCAATTTTGCCCTTGCATCACCACGTCAGGACATCTTGCCAGAGCTGATGGGAAGGAGGAGTATTGATTTTCTTGAGATTTGCTGGCTTTGCTCTCGTCCTGTGTGATGCCCTGGGTCGGTGTAAATTGTGCTGGGAGCACGGCACGGTGCAGGCACAACCAGGGCTGGGGCTGCAGCAACGCCTGCTCACTCAGACACTTCACAGCAGGGACCTTGCTTGAAATCTCGGTGTATTTTTAGTTGAGCTCTGTGAGGGATGAAAGTAGGGCACCAGCGCTCAGCAGAACTGCACAGACAGGTTTTGCATACGGAGCAAAACTGGGGAATGCAGAGGGGGGTTGGGCTTCTCCTCCTTTTACTCTCGTTCTGCTGACTTTGTGCAAAAGTTGAACGTCAGGTTTTACCCAGTGAACTTACGGGAGTTTGTGTAATAGATGTGTGGGGGAGAGACGGCCTGTTCAGAGCCAGAGCAGTGCCAGCCTGGTCTGCATTGTCCCGTGGGGGACAGGGAGAGAGATGGGGTGGGAAGAGGTGTCAGCAGCCTCCTCAAGACATCCTCCCGGTGTTCCTGGCTGGGAAACCGAGCAGGGAAATTGGCATCACCCGGGGTGCTTCTCTCCAGCCTTCTTCTGTGGTCTGGAAAGCAATTTGAATGGAATATGAAGAGAGTTTGAGGAAGGAAAATGGAACAGAAATTAAAGGAGTGGAGTCTGGGCTTGATAAACTCTTCAAAATGAGCATTACTCCCCATGAAAAGGAAGTATTTTATTTTCCCTGTAAGGAGACAAAACGAACAGCAGGGACTATTGTTGTGGCAAGAACACCTGGAGATGTGTGAGCTGCAGCAAGAGCTCGCTGGCAGGGATAGCTATGGCATAATTTTCAGCAACATCTGCAGTTGGCCCAGCAACCACCTCTCCTCATTAATTAGCAGGAGCAGTAGCTTTGCCAGACAGTCCCATTGGCTTTTGCCTTGTTACTCTGCCCCTCAGCTAATGAGCCATCCTCTTCCCTTCCTGCTGAGTGAGGCCAGTCTGACCAAGAATGGGCACAGAAATCCAGTGTACATGAGAGGGGGTGGCAGTGCTTGCCATAATTTTGTGTATCCAGCCTGCAGGTCTTATTTACTACAACCACATGATTCAGCAGCAGTAGGCTGTGGGCTTATGGACATAATAGCAGAGGTTCAATGATGACTCTGCTGTCTCTCCCTGTGTATCTAATTTTATGCTGAGAGGCATGAAGCCATGTATGTATGGGTCTGGCTTTCCTCTCTGAAGCTGTTTTGGATTAAATGTAGTTTATTCACAATTCTGCTTCGATCCTCCAAGATGATAAACATGTTCTTTGACCTTGCCTCATTTTGTCTGCCTGGAGATGACCCATGACACTTTCCTTCAGGAGTGATTTGGTTTTCACTAGTGAGATAATACCACAGCCCTGCTTAACTCCCATTTCCACAAAATAATCCAGTCATGCAAGAAAGCAACATGTGGATCTGTACACAGAGACCCTGTGGATATCTTTGCCTGGTCAGTCTCTGCCATCTCCACAGGGCACTGTAATCCATGGTGGTGAATTACTGCAGCAATGGAGAAATTAATGCAAGGCAGAGGAAGGCAGCAACCATTAGTGAGCTCCTGGGAAGCTCAGCTCTTTTGTCCAGGGTTGCACTTAGGATCACATAACAGCTCCTGCATGTGGCTGTTACCTGGGGAGCTCCAGATCTGGCTGCAAGGGAGTTTCTCTCCAGTGGTGGCTGCCCATGCCCATGGTAGTGCAGGCAGGATCCTGTTTGCCTGCACACAGCGCGAGCCTCGGGCAGCCTCGCTCAAGTCATTTCATGCACAGTTTAATTCTTTGCATGGTGGGGAGGGGGCCTTATTCCAAGAAAACCCGATCCAAAATGATCAAGGTGGCTTAATAACATGAGGCAAATGGCAGTGCTATGGCCCTGCTAGACAATAGCAAAACACATTCGGATGCGCAGCTCAGACCTTGCTGCATTACACATGTAATTAGGTTGTTTCCATGGTAATGATCTAATTATGGTCTTCTTGGCTTTGTGTAATCACATTTGCTGCATTTTGGCAGAGCTGTTTTCCTTATTTTTGAACTGCAACACTTGGCAAGATGTTCTTTCTAAAGCCGAATAATAATTTTTGCCTGATGGAAACCGACAAGTCTGTGAGCTTTTATTTAAAGCAGGGTTGAAGGTACAAGACGAGACAAAACTATATATATAGAATATCTATAATATATATGTATATATAAAGAAGGATTTTTATCCCTGTAATTTCTATTCCTCCTACCCTCCTACCTTCTTTTTTATTCTTTTTTTTCTCTTTTTTTTCTCTTTTTTTTTTCTTTCCTGTGAGTGCTGAAAATAATGAATTGTAGCAGTGGCTCCCACACGGGAGTGGAAACTCCAAAAACCTCTTTTGTTTTCCTGGGGTTATGGGTGGACTGACCTTAAGGCATGAGATTACACCTCTCTCTGCTTTCTTTTCCACATCTGGGGATGATACTGATTTCAGACAAGATGCATATGCAATATGTGCATTATTTCTGATAAACTCTTTCAGTTCCTGGTAAGAATGATACCTTAGAGAGAGCTGGTAAAATCCTGGCCCCATAGAAATCCAAGGGCAAACTCCTATTGATTTCCACAGTTATGCAATTTCCCATGTGGCTGTTCAAACACCGTAGGAAAAAAAATTAGAAAAAGGCAAACCTGGCAGTGTGGATTCCCCACCTTGCTGCTCCAGAGCTGGGAAAGGAGGGTGATGTCAGACTTTGGGGACACAGGTGGTGTCTCTTTTCCATGGCATTGCCAGGAAATCCTGCTGATGGATTTGTTGCTCCGAAGTGGGAACCCCTTTACCAAACCCATCCCCTCCCTAGAGATCAGTTCATTCCTTTGTGTTACAGGGCAGTTTTGGGCAGGTGCAGAGTTCAAGGCTCTGCCAGAGCCAGTGCTCATAGGGATTTACTGTGGTCCATGCTCTGTTGTGTGGGAGAGATGCTTATTATAGCCTGTAATCCCTCCTAAGGCAACTCCCTCCTTGGAGTCAGCTGAAAGATCTGGCTGTTACTTATCACTTATAAAGATTTTTAAAGCTTTCTTGCGAAACAAAAGATATATTCCTGGCTTGAGCAATGAGGGATCTGGGGAAAGCCAGGAGATGAAAGGTCAAGCAAGAGGAGCTTGTGAAACCACACTGGAGCAGAACTGCAGGCTGTAGTCAGCCAGGAGCTTGTACTGCAATTGACAGGGCTATTCATGGAAAGGGTTTTGATTAGAGTTGCCATGACAATGGGAAACACCTAAAAAAGATCTATGAAATGTTATATCGGCGTCAAGCCAAGAAGTTAAGCCAAATCCTGAGCTCTGGTTATTCCTGTGAGTCAGTGGCTTTCATCACAGCATTGCTAAAAGAGGGATTTGCTCATCTGACTTTGAAGATTTGGGAAAACAGGTATGAAATGTAAATTATGATGGAAAAGATTTGTGCTGTAAAGAATCCTCTGTGGAAGGATGATGGAAATCCTGCAAATACTGTTTGCAGCTCTTGCTTACTGTGCTGCACACACACACATGGAGTCCTGTGATTTTGATGGACAGGTAGGTATGGCTGTGTTCTGAGTGAATACAATACAGCACCCACTCTGCACGGCCTCTAGGGCCTAGGGATTGAAATTTCCATCTCTAAACCTTTACTGAGAGTTTTCAAATCCAAAATGAGTGGCACTGAATTTCAAGGACCCAGCAGAAATAATTCACTTTTGAAAGTGAAGTGTTTTCTCAAGATATCAGAGGTGAGAAGAAAACCTGGTGTTGCAAATTTTTGAATGAATAATGATGTGAGGGAGGGTGGGATTTTTCCTTCATTAGAAGTATCTCTGAGTACAGGATCCCTGGAGCTTCCAACAAGGACCAGAGACTCTATTCCCTTGTCAGTTCGTTTTTTAATTTTTTTTGCAGAACTGACCATGCTGTTAGCCCAGAGAAAGAAAGTTATGCTGTTGAGCCATATGCTTTCCTGTTATGTTCTGCAGAGAGTAAAGCTGTGATTAGCTATTGCCACTTCAGTTTTAGCAGATTGACACCTCCCAAATGCCAAGATATGCCCAAATAAGCCCACAACAAATGCTTGTGAATGGACAGGCAACTGCATTGCAGTCATGGTGAAAGTCAAATAACAGCAGTGGGGTGGGGTGGGGGGTCTCAAGTCTCCTCTGTCACTTCTTCTGGTGATGTGAATGCCTTTTGTGGGGATCTTTCACATCTAATTTGACTTGTGCATCTTCCTTGCAGAGGGGACAGATTGGATCATCTGTGTTTTATTCATTCAGGACAGCAGTGCAGGGTACAAAACACAGCCAGGAGGGACATCATGTCCTGCTTCTCCTCCTGCCTCCACCCTATCTCACAGCTTAGCAGCAGAAAGGACAGGCTTGTCTCCAAAGAGAATAATGGTATGTTAATGAGAGCCCTGCTCCCTGGAACTGCTGGTTCCTGTACTTTGGCTCTGGTTGTGGTATTGGAGAACATGGAATACCATATTTTACTGTGCTGGCTGCACAGATTCCCCTGCTGTGCAAATCCTCGTGTGTGAACCGCAGTTCAAGGTATTGCCTGCTTGCAGGGCTGAAATCAGAGCTGAGGAGCCTGTCCTGCTTCCCACAAGCCTGTGAATTTCATTAATGCCATCAAGGGGTTTATGTCTGCCAGTACCAGACCGCCCCCCCCACCCCAATTTATTCTGCCCTTGTTCCCTGCTTTTGTAACCCAGATATTTGCATAAAACAGAGCAGCAATGCCAAGTGCTGGTGCCTGGGTTCCTGCTGCACAGGCTCCATATGCTGCCTATCTGTGTCAATTCCAGGGAGCTCTGCCATTGCAGGAGGACAATTTTCAGACTGTGTGTGTGTAAATTAGAGCTGACAGTCTGCAGCTTTAATTCACGGACTGAACCTGATCTTTGCTCACATCCTACCCATCAGATAACCTTAGCACCATGATCAATATAGCCAGATAATTACAGCTAGCAGAAAAGCTAAGTGCAGGTTACCAGTGGTTTTTTTCATCAAAACACAGTCCTAGGAATATGTTCCTGCCAAGGCTTAGGCAATTCTCCTTTATGACACTGGGAGCTCACACAAGCCTAATACTATATAATACTTTTTACACAAACACCCTCAACCAGAAATTCCCTCTCATCTAAATCTAGCTCCTCTATCTTGGTAGGAGTCTCTAATTCTCTATGTGTAGGGGGGGAAACTGTCCCTCTGTTTCCCTGTTGATCTTGTGCCAAATCCACTGACGTCAACGGCCAGGAGGAAAATGACTGAAAAAAAGGAAAACCTGATCCATGAAACTTCAGAGATTTCTGAAGAAAAGCCTTCGGGTTTTTCTACCTAAAGCTGGTTGATATAATTTTCCACTTGCACCTGGAACTTGTTTTTCAAACACATTGCCTTTTTGCTCTTTATATATTTGCTTTTCCAACTGTCATGTGAAGCTTGCCCTTTGCAGACACTGACTTAGGAGGAGATCCTGGCAAGAAGAGCCCCCATTTCACACTGCTCTGGGAAACACAAGTTAGCCTGGGGATATCCTGATTTTCTGTGTCAGGTGAAGCACTAAGGAAGACACTGCTGCTGACCACAGACATTGGCTGCCAAGCCTAAAGGATATGTCACTGTTCAATGCATGGTGTCAAGTGAAACATGGGTGTTTTTCCTATTTTGACTTTAAAATATACAGAATCAACCAGGTCCACAACGCATGGATCAGAGTACCTCAATCAGGACCCAAGGAACAGCTCAGTGATGAATAAAATTCACCCCTGTGCACTTAGGTGAACCTTCTTCATGGGAAAGGTTGATATCCAGCTCTGACTCCAAAGGCATCTGGAATCAAAGAGCAGTAGGTTACCCTGCAGCAGCAAGAAAGCAAAATGGCTGCAGTCATTAATTGCACTGCTATAAATTCTCTGGGATGAGGAACTTTCACACAATTGTGAAGAAGCCATCATCAACACGGGCTCTAGTGCACATGCACACACACACAACATATGTACACACAGAGAGATCAATAGATTGCATATGGTGCACATGGCATAATTCATGACTCTTCCTGAAGGCTGTCACAAATCTGAGATGTATTGGTTAAGAAGAGTACTGGGGTAGTCTTTTAATTAGTCCACAGCTCGGCTGCATTGTAAAATTTACTCTCTGACATTGCATCCAAAATTTATAACCTTTTAAATCAAAGGAACATCTCAGAGTCTGCGTTTTTGCTAATCAGAGGTGTTAATGATAAAAGCACAAGCCTGGAAAAGTGACATGTTAGACAATTACTCATAATATTCAGAAGTGTTCTCAGGCCAAGGTGTTATCCTATAAAAATTAAGTTGAAAATATATGGGGCTCCCAGATGCCTTACTCATATCCATAAATTACCTGCTCGATGCTGGTGGAGGGAAAGCTGCCCTTTGCTCTTCTGTGGTGAATTCTTCCCAGGAGTGCTGTTAAAGGAGCAGGCTTTGACTGTTATAGGGCCTCCAGCTCAGGCAAACCCATACAGGAGAGGAACAATTTGTGGTGAACTCAGCTAGGGCTCAGCACCCTCAGTGAGCACTGGCAAAGACCCTGAGAGGACAGTATGGCACTGGTTTGAGAGGATTTGGGTGTTGGAATAGATGACTCTGGCTCTCAGCCACACCAATATTTTGCTTCAAAATACACACTTTATTGTCTCTTGGCTTAACAGCAGCTGTTGCCAGATGTGCCCTACTTTTTGCTAGGATAGGAAAGAGAAAGACATTATCTTCAGAGCTGGTTTGAAGATATACTGAGTGCTTCCTGCATAAATAGCTGTTCTCTGAAAAAGTTTATGTTGTGTAGTTGTTCCTTACTGCTGGCCAGTTATATTGTGTGGCTTTTTCACACCTCAAAATGCTGCTGAAGTTGATGGCAAAAGCAGAGTCAGACAAGCTTGTGCCACTCTATGGAGCAGGAGCTGTCATGTGGGTGGTGTAACAAATGTCATCTCTACCTGAAAAGTAATTTATGCCAAGAGAGACCCAATGTGCGATTGACTGGCAGGGAGTTGTTGGAAAACGTTCATAAAAACTTAACCTTCCTTCATTCCCCAAATCAATTTGTTTTCAGTTATTTTGGAAAGTTTATTTTCAGTTTGGTCCAATTACAGCTGTTCTTCCAATGAGCTTTTCTTTCAAGCCACATGGCTCTTTCATATTGAAAATTTTTCATTTGGAAAATGTCTAAAGGTGCATTTCAATCATTTGAAAACTCTTTTCCTTCAAAA
The DNA here is from genome assembly GCA_013397095.1 of Sterrhoptilus dennistouni. Lineage (NCBI taxonomy): Eukaryota > Metazoa > Chordata > Aves > Passeriformes > Zosteropidae > Sterrhoptilus > Sterrhoptilus dennistouni. Next base: position 1,114,260 of record VWZU01006587.1, on the reverse strand, counting down.
TATTGAACAAATATTGCTTAGGCCAGCCACTAAATATTCCAGGGTTTGCTATTCAGTGATTTCTAAATACAGTTGCTGATAGAGTCTTAACTACCACTACAGCAAATTAACTGGAAATTTTTTTCTCTTTTAGGGTACAGCCCAAAGAGAAAGGCAGGAACACAATTTTTCCAAGAGGCTGGTTTTGACACCAGATACTCCTTTTTTTTTTTAATTTATTACATATGTAACAGTACTGCAAGTAGTAGATTAGAGTTTCCCATAGTAGATACACCCTAAATAGTTTACAGGATCCCAGAAGTCACTATGTTTGGTTTGTTCATTTGTGTTTTAATAAACCCCAGAGGGAAAGTCTATTCCCCAGTCTGCTGAGGGATTTGAGGCTACTGCACTGCAAGTTGTGGCAATTGTGGGTGAATATGGCTTTCTTTGCAAAAAGTAGTGAAACTCCCTCATTACATTTGGTTGTGGCTTTTCTTTGTGACTAAAAGAGCTTTTAACTTCTCCAAAGAAAACAAACAAAGAAAGAAAAACCTTTTTTCATGGTCATGTAGTGATGGGACAAGGGGGAATGGCTTCAAACCTGAAAAGGGTAGGTTTAGATTGGGTATTTAGAAAAAATTCTTTACTGAGAGGGTGGTGAGGCACTGGAATATGCTCTGGATGTCCCATCACTTGAAGTGTTCAAGGCCACGTTGGACAGGGCCCTGAGCTCCCTGGTCTAGTAGAAGGTGCCCCTCCCCATGGCAGGGGGGGATTGAAACTTGGTGATCTTTTAAGTCCCCTTGCAACCCAAACCATTCTGTGATTCTATAAACAGAAGGAGTTTGGTGGACAATTTTCCATATTTCCAGTAACTCTTCCCACTTTCAGAAAACAGTCACAAGAGGAAGAGATATTATGCTTGGATATATTTCAAGGTGCTGGTTGCAAATATCTCACTGGCCCCATTCCTTCCAGTCTGTATGTTCTGGGAAATGCCAGCTCCCTCCAGGGCACCTCAGCCTCCTGACAGAGCCCTGCCTGGAAAGGGTTTTGCACCTGTGGGGAGGGACCAGCAGAGGTGTGTGGTTTGGATGCTGCTGGCTGTGGGTAAAAGCCTGGCAGCAGGGGAGAGCCTGGGGAAAGCCCATTAGTTAAGAGCTGAGGCACCTGATGCTGTTATCGCTAATGCCTTCAGCACAGGACAGGGTTGCAATCAATTTCATAATAAATCAACCCCATTTTCTAATATGAACCAATTTATCTGCCAGGCTGACTTGCCAAACACTATTAGAGGCTGAGGTCAAACTGAAAAAGACATATCACATTTTCAGCTTTTCCTCCTAACTTCGTATCTCCAAGGCACACTCTGCAGTCACTGGTTCACAGCTCTTCCCCCTCCCTGGAGACTTCTCCTTCAAGAGACTTTCATTTAGAGACGATGCAGACACTGCAGGAATTATGTATTTAGTGCCAGCCAGTAACACGATAGCTAAGGCTGAAGATATCACCTGTCTTTTGTCACCACTGTACAGTATTTATGGAGATAGAATAAAAAGATTATTTGAAAGGCTTGATTTGCAGCAGAACCAAGAAAATCCTGGTTTACTACAACCAAGCCAGTGTTATGATTTTTATCTGTATTCATTTAGACTACAGCTCTGTTGGAGACACCCATCTTAAAGAATTAGCTACGGTAAACAAGATAGGAGAGAGATTTGAGAATGTTATTTATAGAAGGAATTGCACAGAGATGGCCATAAAATGAGTAATACAAACAAACATGGATAAGGGTACACAAAAGAAACAAAGGAATCTCTGCCTTGAATGGTCATTGTACAGCACTGGCTTGTGGAAAATTCACGTAAAGGGGAGCGAGGAGCTGGGAGCTGCTGGCAGCCAGGAGCCCTGGGCTGCAGCAGATGAAAACACACAGGTGTTTAACTATTCATCTGACATTACAGAGTGGCACAGTCAGCCACTGCCATTGCCAGACCAGCCAAGTATTGATTACCCCATTTGGAAGGGTTAAGGTGTTGCTGAAAGCTGGAAGAACAATAATTGCAGCAGCAGTTCTCATCCTGGGCAAGCATACACATGAGCAGGCACAGAAACAAAGGGTGAGAGGTCCCTTCCAGGGCAGGGGCAGCAATGGATGGCAAAAATGGGCTTAGAAAAACTTGGATCAGGAAAACACAACCAAAACTGTGTGACAAAAGTGTTCACTTGAAGCCAGGCAGATAAAAATCAAGTACAAGGCAAGCCTGAGGAATGAATTCTCTAACACAGATAGCACGTCAGCAGCACAAATGCCACCAACACCCAGGCATCCCTGGCAGCAGTTTGGCTTTTTCCATGCTTGTCTCCTTGCAAATTCCTACTTGCACCACTATTTCCATTCAACTAATGGAAATAAAATCCAGATTGCGGCGTGTGTTTAAGGAAGTGCTTTGCGATTTACAAGGAAGCCAACAAAACAGCCAGAATAACTTCTTTAATTAAAAAAAGGAGAAAGGATTGCAAGGCTATGAGGGTTCATACTTCTGAAAGAGAAGAAAGCCAAAGCATTTCAAAGGCAAATCTAGGTGAAGCACCAGTGCTCAGGAAAGGCAGTCAGCAGAAATTTCAATGACACAGGCAGTTACAGGAGATGCCAAGGAAAGTGGCTGGTTTGACTCTTCCTTGCAAAAGGAATTCTCTCTGCTGAATTTTTTGAAATCTTTTGATTTTTCACTCACAGCACTTACCTACTGGAAAATAACTCAAACTCTTTTTATTCCTGCCTAGTCACTTCTAAAAATATCCCTTAATATTTTCCTCCTAATGTCAATTAAAAAAAAATCCAGGCAGAAAAGAACTGGTCAAATTTGCAGTAAGATTATTTATGATGTTCTTAAAAAAATCATGGATACAAAGGCATAAAAGGAAGGATGTATTCTCTTAATCTTTCCCTTCCAAAGAAGCTAACCCTTTTCTATCCTTGATTGTATTTAGCTGATGTATATCTTCATATGCAAATATGATTTGATGTGAAGCCTGCTGGACTCAGTAGAAGGGTTTCCTCTGGCATTCATCAGAGCTGAGCCAAGTCCATACTACTAATGAAATTTCTTAGATAGTAATATTAACATTATGAGTGGTGTCACCTTTGTTATAAATCTAGGGTGATAATATTCAATTTGACACTACCTTGGTTTTCCTGAAACTTTAGTCCAGACAGCTCTACCTGCCTAGCCATGAAGTTGACAACAATAAGAAAAAAGCAGCAGGAACGTAGTTAAAATGGTGAAATTCTATTACATTTATTCTGAATGGGAGCACAGTGAAAGGAGTAGGTTCCACAGAGCAACCACAAATTACTTCACCACAGCCTCACAGATCATAAGTGGTTTGTGCTGGTGACTCGGGTATCAACAGCGAAGAAAATGTAATAATATTATTCAGGGATTTCATCCGTGTGATTTTTGCAAAATGTTAAAATTGGAAAATTGAAGGGACAATATTTTAGGTTGTCATGAAGTTGTTCTTTCTCCCCTTCCCCCCCGAAAGTCCCAAAACCAAAACTCCAAACGTCCAGAAGTAAATATTTTGTTGACTAAAGTCTGTTTCATCCCATCTTCAGCTTCAGGTTCTGAAGGAATTAAAACCAGAAACTTTTAAACTAATTAATTTTAAATACTGCAAAGGAGAGAATTAAATTTTCATGTCTGAGTGCCAAAACAAATAATTTAAACTTTAGAAGCTCATTTTCACACAGAGCTTCTGTTAATTTAAATTGTATTTTCTGAGGACTTTCTTCTCTTAACCAAACTGTAAGATTGGCAATGGTTTTATGCACTGCAACACATCTGGATGAGGGGCTCTGTGTCAACTGAGCTGGACAGGAGGCCGGGGAGGTGACAATGAAGGTTTGCCTGCAGGCTGAGCAGGTCACCTGGCATCCTGAGCTGTGTCTCTCAGCAGAGGCTGGCTCCACTGGAGGAAAGAGAAGCCCTGCTGACCTTTGGGCTGCCCTTGCCCCATCTCAGCCTGGCAGAGGTCACAGTAACCCATGATGTGGGTTACTGTGACCTCCCAGCTTCCACATGGTTCTTGTCTGGAAAATCTCCCCTTATGGATAAGCGCGGCGGGGAACTCTGCAATAACAGTAAAATACCTGCTATGAGGCAAGTTGCAATTTCTTTCCCCGTATAAACCTATCTGCAGAAAATGATGCCACAGCCACTTATATTAAACTGTCAGTGAGCACATCCCTTAAAAGCTTTTTATTCTGTTTTTAATTTACAGCTCTTGACAAGGAGGAGGATTGAGTGCCGCTGGTGCCGATCCCAGCGTGGCTCAGCCCATTGGCTCTGGCCAAGTGCTGGGCCAAGTGCCCGACAGCCCTGGCCATATATCTTGGTTTTTCATTAACAGATATTGTCACTCCACCACCTCTGCACTCTGTTTTTATCCAGCTACTGAGCTCTGGAAGCCATTAGGTATCTTTTTCCATTAGGCATTAAAAACAGGTACATGTATTCAAGCAAGATGCGTTCTCTGGTCGCGTGACGCTTCCCCTCCTTTTTGCCTAAATGTTCTCATTTATCCCACAATGTTTTAGACACTTTGGGATGGACAGTGCACCAGGAGTGCTGTGCTACTTCTGGCCATGACAGTTGGGAAGGACAAAATCCCAGCAGGGACCACTCTCACACAGAGCAGCTCACAGCTTGTGATTCCTTGGGCTCCACTGACTGCTTTGGGGACATTTGTGGAAGACAACTAACACAGAGATTCTGCTTTCAGCTGACTTGGATTTACTGCAACTGTAGCTGCAGCTCCACTGGAAATCGGTGTCTGCAATCAATAAAACTCAGAATCATCTTTAAACTTAAGGAGAAAAAGACCAAACCTTGGGATACTCTGTAGGTGAGCCTGCAAGCAGCTGCTGACAAATCTTGACTTTTGCAGGGGAAAATATCTGCACTTTTTAAAAGAGTATGGACCCTGCTTCTGTTTGGTACTGTGCCAGGGCAGCAGTGTCTCTCCCAGACCTTCACCCCTGTGTGATCACCACAGATCTTCAATGTCATGGTGTCAGCTTGTTAGTAAGGGGAAAGAGGTTCCCTTGATTAGCAGCACTTTCTCATCAGTAGGTATTTTAGGAAGCAGTCTCTGAGCGTTGCCTTCTGCAGTGTGCATTAGGACAGCCCAAGGTTTCTGCCCCAAGACACATGCCTGTGGTCAGACACAGATGGATGTGGGACAGGGAATCTTTCTCGTGACTCCCGAACTTGGCCCAGGAGCAAATTTCAGAGCAAACACCCACTCAGGCAATGTGGAAAACAAGCAAGAAAATCCTCCTGCTCTGGGGAGACAGGGAAAGCAAAGGAGATCACCTTGGCCTTCCTTCCTGCCCCTGTACCCACCCACCATGGTCTGTATGCTAAGGGAGAATTGCTAGAGATGAAAGCTTCAAACAGCTTAGTGAGGCAGAATATCAGGTCCTCTCCTTGCATCTCCTCACTCGGTGTCAGGAGAGATTCTGTCTGGGCTGGTTATATTTATAAAACTGCAGTGAGCAATGTGAGTGTTGCAATCAGCTCCCAGTGCTAAATATGGCTTTGGCAGATACTCTGGAGCTTCACTAAATCCCCTTCCTTAGGGAAGGAGAGCATCTCAGACTGTCTATCACCCTGGCTCTGGCCAGCCTCAGCACGTGGCAGTGCCTGCTGTCCCCAGAGGCTTTTGGCAGGACTTCATCTCAGGCAGCAAGGCTGCTAGGAAGGCAAGGAGAAAGTTAGAAACAAAGAGGAAAAATAGGAGGTAAACCCCTGCTAAAGCCACCTGACTTTTATTCTCTTCTATTCTTATTTACGCCCCAGGAGGGTCAGGCTGGTCTCTGCTCACAGTTTTGGGCAGCTTGCATGGCTTGGGCATCTGGGGCAGCACTTGCTGGATTCCTGGGCTAAAAGCATGGCTTTCAGAAGATGGTGGTCTCCAAAAATCAAATAGAGATGTTGGGAAATACCAAGAGAAAACCTAAGAGAAGCAATATGGCTGTGCTTAGAGACCTGGAAAACCTGTGAGGCCTCAAAGACAGCAGCGAAACCATTGCTCCTGTGGCACATACTTGAACTTCTGCCAGGGGAAAACTTCTGAGGCTTAACTAACAGGTGGAGGCATTTTTTCTGCCACAAAGAAGCTCTCTTTTGAGTCTGGGAAACCTAATCCACTTGCAGTGCTGACGGCTCATGAAAAAGTTTGGCAGATGGAAGCAGAGCGAGGCGGGGTGGAGTGCCAGGGATGCGGTGGAGTGAAGGTGTCCCATCCGACAAGTCGTGTCTCCACCCCACCTCAGCTCCCTTTGAGAGAGGCACAAGTGTCTACCAGGGCAGATGTGCCTCGTGGGATGATCACGTGGACTTTTTTAGGAGCCTTATGGAATTTGTTTCAGAGTGCCAACACCCAGTGCGCAAGAAAATGCATCTCTTCCCAACAAGCTTTTCTTAAGAGCTGGTACTGTCTCTCTGTGACTCAGTTCCCTCCGCAGGTCATGGACACATGTCTTATCTCCTGTATGTGTTATAAAAATAAATACATTAAAAATTGCAGGATACCTAGAAGCCCTGTCGTTAGTGCCAGGTATGTCCTACAGATAGGAAGGAAGAAAATGCTCTGTGATTCCATGATTCAAATGCATCACAGCAGATCACCAACACACTTATTTCTGCAACAGCAGGGAATGCCAGAATCTCTGTGCTGGCTGCTCTTCATCTACAGTGAGTGGCTCCAGCATTTGGGATTCCCAGCAGGTTGGGAAGGAGCTGACAGCGATACCTCAGGTGCTGCAGGTTGTTCTGGTGGCACCACAGCGCTCCTGGTGATTGGACCTGGCAGCGAGCTGCCCACGCTCAGCAGCACAGGGACTCCCATCCCCTCCAGTGCCAACGGCTCCCAGATAATCACCTCAGGCAGCCCATGGAGACTGGCCCAGGCTGTCTCTGGGCACTGGGGAGCCATGGGAGATTCGTGGAGAGGTCTCTGTGCCTCCTGTTCCAGTGGTAAATCTAGCTTCAAATCAATACAGTGATAACCTGTGTGGGACATCACACTTTGCAGCTTTATTTCATTATGTCCAGAGTACCCAGTAGAGGTAAAATCTCTGATGGGAGTTTTCCCATCTTTGCTATCTTCCCTGCCTAAATATTAAATAACAATGTATATATGTCTTAATCCTGTCGTCAGGAGAAAAGATACACTTGTCTTTCCCAATATTTGCTGGCTTCCAAATATCACCCTGACATTCCTAATCTCTTTTACTCCTCTCTCTTGAAATACAGGATTTTTTTGAACAGGTTCCTAGTGTAGACAAAAAGCCACTGAACTTCCTACAGACTGTGTGTCCTCCAGGCTAAACAGCCATCCTTCTTTGTCCTGAGCCTGAAACAAAACCCAAGATGAAGCAGGATGCTCAGCTGCCCACCTGGGAACATCGGGACACCGGGGCCAGGGCAGAGCCTCTCTGGTTGCTGAACTGATGGGCTACCAGCAGCCCCACTGGGAAATGATTGATTAGTTTTGCCTTTGCCATCTGCTAATTAGCTAAAGAAATGGATTTGCCTGGGGGGAGGAAAACAGCCGAAGACATTGGTACTCTCAGGTCAGCGCTGACAGCAGGCAGCTGCTCTTGAAGCTCCCAGCCAGGAGCAGCTCATGGGTCACCTTTTCTCCAGCCAGGAGCCACTTGCTGCCCCTGCCCTGCTGCCTCCACGGTGAGAAATGGAAAGAAGTGAGAGAGCCTGCTCCAGAGCTTGACTTTAAAAGTCACAGTGACTTTAAAATTAAAATGAGTGAATCCATAAATGACTACATCTTTGCATTGTTATTGTCAGAGCAGGGGATTGCAGGATCACCCTGGGGTTGAAATCCAGCTCCCAGCTGTATTCAGGCCTCAATATCTGGGGGCAGCATAGGCAAGTGAAGGGCAGGGTTTGGTTCCAGGACTGGACATAATTTCATGTGTTATGTCCACTTGATTGCCGACTTAGAAATCACAAAAATGTACTGTATTTTAAAACTGTAGTCATAGGACAGCAGTTTCCATCTGAATGATAATGAAACACACTCCAAGGTTACACTGGGACTTTGCTGGTGCTATTAGAGATCAGCTCAAAGCTACAAAAGAAAAAATATATTGCACTAATAAGTGTTCCTCATGTATAAGTTCCCCTTCAGGAGTAATTAAATGTGACTTTTTTCTTTTTTTTTCTTTCAGATGGCTGATTTGTGGGATAGCTGTCATATTTTTGTCTGAGGCTCGAAAAAGAGAATTTGAAGACTGAGATATTTAAAGACAGGAACAACTCACCCTGGGGAGAATTCCCACCTGCCTATGACAGGAGCTACTGCTTGGGAAATGTGCTGCCAGGTCCATGAGTGAGGCCACAAGGGTGAATTTCAATGTACCACAGAGAAACTGCATGGGCTTGACCCTGCACCTTCTTTCCCGTGGAGAATAGCTCAGTGCCTCCTTCAGCTCTCATGCCTGTACCTCTCATGGAAATGCTTCCAGAAATGGGAGGCTCAGTCTTTCAGGATCTTGGAGAATCTCTGAGTTCCTGGGAGGCACCACTCCACGCTCTTGCATGGCCATGGAGATTAATTCAGCTGTGGAGCCAAGGGATGAGCCCAGGAATGGACCTGGGGTGCAGTAGGGATACACCTGTGGAGTGCACCCTGGAATGCATCCCTGGCTTTTTACCTAAGCTGAACACACACATTTTGTCCAGCACTGTGACAGGCTGCCCAGGAAAGTGGTGCAGTTACTGTTCCTAGAAACATTCAAAACCCTTGGCAGAGTTAAGTAAATGTTTGGACTTGATGATCTTAGAGGTCTTTTCCAACCTCACTGATTCTATGATTCTCACCTGGAATCCTACATAGACATTAACCATCAGAGCGGCTGACTTTTCCAATGTGACAAAATCCAGAAGAAATGCATGAAAGTCACCATAATTACACCTCTGTGGCCCAACAAATCACATCAGGCTCCTCCAACTCCCCAGTAGCCATTCCCCACCCATGAAGTTGATCTGTGCTAGTGAGGGAAATCTCATCAGCAACGTGGGGTTGTCACAGGCTGCTCCATCCAGGTCTGGAGATGAGCAGCTGCTGCTCCAGACACCTGTGCTGGAGGCTGGGTAAGAGCTGCAGTCCAGGACTGGCAGGGTGAACCTCTGGGTCTCCTCTGCAGAGGAACAGTGGAAGTTTGACCTCCTGGCTGCCTGTGTGGATAAGGGAGAGAGGGGGTGGCCGGATGAGTCTATTGAGCATTTTGTGAGGCCAAAGGAATTAATGTGGGGGCTGGGAGGGAAAAGCTTGACTCAAGCTTTCACAGACATACATCCACACAATTAAGGTCAGGGGCTTATGGCAGTCAGTTCTATTTCTATTTATTTATTTGTTTTCTTAATAGCTTGGTTTCAGTGCTGGATGGCTGCATTTAAGCCCTGCAAGCTGCTGATTTTGCAATCCTCTCTCTCTCTCTGGTGAAAGTGTTTTGTTTATATTACCAAGCATGTGTTATTTCAATTTTTGTTTATATCTCCTGTATCAATCAGCGAAACAGTCTCAAGAAACAAGGCCAGGCCAAGGAGAAACAGGCAGGTTTTGTTTGGACTGAGATACAGCATTCCTGAAAATTGGCTGCACCTCAGAAAACTCTGCAAATAATGGTATTTACTGCTCCTCTCCTTGCAAACAGAGCTGAAACCCAGGCTTTCCCAACCAGCAACTTGATGGGGAAGGCAGAGCTGATTAACCCATGTTTTCCTTCACTTTATTAGCTCTTTGCATGGTAAAAAAAAATCCTTTTCTGGGACAAGCCTCAGGATGGACTTGGCCACCCTTTTAGTCTCTTTCATCCATGCTGAGGGCTCAGGATCTTGCTAACAGGACAGGAGCATCCATGGATGAAACCAGATCTGTGAACATCTGTTTTTGACCTCTCTCCCTGCCTACCACGGGAAAAAAAATACTGTCTGCTCAGTGTCTGTTGCCAGTGGGATCAGACCACCTGCATGATGAAGGCTCAGCCCCAGCACCCCAATCCTGAGCGGATAGTGAGCACCAGGGTGGGAGGGGTGGCCAAGACTGGAAGATGGGCTTGTCACCCTGAGCTGGTGGGGCTGGTAGGGAATCTCTGGGCTTAGCAGACCCTGCAGAGGCTCTCCCTGGCTCTCAGGGTTGTGATCTGATCTGTGGGCACAGAGGGGGAGAGGAAAAGAGAGGGATCACTGCCACTGAGGACCCAAGCTGTATTTTCATTTAGGACTTGAGGTTTTCACCTACTTGAATTAAAACAAGAGATTCTTCCAAAAAGCAAACATGGGGAGGGGGAAAAGAATGCCAGCCTACAATTGCTGGGTAGGTCAGACAAATGGTTTTCCTAACAGGAATGTGACAGCTCAAGGAGTTACAGATGAAAGCTTAAGGACACCGTGCATATATTTGTGCCTGAGAAGAATGTAAAAGGATATAAATACCAGTTAAAATGTATTCTAAGAAAAAACCCAACACACTTGTACTCCAATCATTACAATTCAAACAAAGCAATTGTCAATTCCCTAGCAATTTACATTTAAATGCACAATATAATTCTCATGCTAAATTGTCTATTTCCAGTGCAGGCCTTACTCAGAGTGTGTGTGGGAAGGGGGAGAGGGAGGCTGTAGCTGGACTTGTGGATAGCCACTGGTCTGGGGGAAGCTGTGCTGTGCAGCTGAGCTGAGTGACCTATTTTTCTGGTTTCCCTCAAACAAATGGGAACACTCACTTTTCAGCAGAGAAACACAGAAACATTTTCACCTCAAAAGCACAGAGGAGATGGGTAGATCTGGAAAAACAGGATCGAGATCAAGATGTTCAGGGGGAGCAGGGCCTTAATATGATATTTTTAGACCCAATCAGGTCCCTCATCAGGCAGAAAGGTCTTGTCCTATTCCATGCCCAAAACCAAACCCTCTCCCAGAACTCTTCTCATTGCAACATATTTCTGCTAACAAGATAAGGCTTGCTGTAACATCAGCCTGCCTACACGTCATCCACTGCCTGCTTCCCATCTGTTAGTCTTGATATTTCCTTAATCTCTTTCTCTTGCACAGCTCCATGAATAGTTCCCCTCTGTAGCACAGGGAGTGAAATTGGAGAGCGCAGCGTTGCTCTCTGGGAGAGGCATATATTGGTTTGAAATGAGAAGCTTAAAGGCCCAGGCAGGTTGGCTGATCCTTGAGACAGCAGAGAGAAATCCAGTGAGAAAATGGAGGGAGAGCTGAATTTGAAGTGTCTGTTCTTTAATTATAAATGTTCTTCCTCCAAACAGCTTTTCCTAACAGCTGGTCATCAATTACGCAGAGTTACTGAGGTTTTCAGACAGGAGATCAATAAATGGGATTTTTTTTTTCTTCTTGGCCAGGAGAAACCATTACATAATGGCTGTGTTTCTTCCCTCTGCTTGCCAAGCTTTCAGGAACTGGCAGGCGTTCAAGACAGTGAGGCTATTCTTAGACAAGGGGCACAGCACCAAACTCAGCAGCAGCAGCAGCAGTAACAGCAGCAGCAGGAACAGCAGCAGCAGTGTGGTCTCCAATGCCTGGAGCCCAGGAGGGCACACAGGGAGGGTCAATATGGGACAGGACATTCCAGCCCCTCCACCCCAGGAGGGGCACAGAGCTGGATGTGGCTTTTGGAGAATGGATGTTAATGAATCAACAGCCTCAGTGCAGCAGCATGCCCGAGATGCTTTTAGAAACATGCCAGATCTAAATAAAACCAGACCAGATAGTGACAGGGGAAGATGGACAACCTTCCAGAGCTGTCTACTGCTGTCTACTGCTTCACAGAGGAACCTCAGGATGTGAGGCAGAATAAATATACCTGTAGTGTAGCAACTTGAGAGCTGCACACCTTTTCTTGTCTGGTTTATTTGTGTTATTTGCAGTGAAATCGAGGCTATCTGCACCAAAAAAAAAAAAAA